>VOMN01127677.1:0-47410 GCA_014899125.1 Orchestia grillus
GTTTGAGTACAGCTATTGGAGATGATTTAGAATGGCTTGAATCTCCTCCTTTGCCACCGAAAGACAAATTGTTTGTTTTGAAGACATAAATTTCGTTCCAGATATGAATAAAATTTAATGTATACTTTTTTTGCTAACATCGAACTAACATTGGAAGGACAGAGATCGTTCAGTAATTTTCAACACGCGGTTTTGGAAAAAGATTTTTCATTATATTAGCAAAAATAAGCAGAAATAAATTAGTTATGGATTTGAAGACCTTAACGGTAAACATTTTAATTCCATTTGACTTGTTTTTAAAGGCATTAACTCAGTTTACCACATTAGTATTAGATACAAGTATGAAAAAAATGGTTTACATTTTAAGTGAGTGAGATAATGCGGGTGATCATTTGAGTTCGAATCATTTGACTGCTGTCAGCATTGTTTTTGCCTACACGTTATTTACGATTTTTTTCAATCTACCTGCACTAACTCTTTCACAATGGTAAGTAATACCATCCTTTTGTTGTTGGGTTTTACTTTCTTTATTTATTTTTTACATTGAATTCATCATCTTCCATATTTTCTTAATTTCACTTTTTAGTTCGGAATTTTTTTTATGAAAATCATTATTTTTTGCAGATTTAATTCAACTAGTAACAAAATTTCCAATTCTACTGTATAATCATGACGAGATTTTTCCTTCGTGCAGTAGTATGAGAATATTCCCAAGTTCTGGAGTAAGGACGTGTGTTCTTCCCCGGATTTGAGTCCCGTGGGCTTGATGGTTTGGTCCATATTGAAGGCGGATACCGATCCACATTGCATCGCCAATGTCAATAATTTGAAATTGCTACAAAGAAGGTTATTTTGAGTGAGATGTTGCGAGTAACAATAGAGAGTTTCAAAGGAAATCTTCAGCGAGTAATCAGGGGCAAAAGGAGAGCTCACTGAAAAAAACACAATGTTTCGCGATGTTACTTGCCATACGTAATTTTCTACCATAACTTATTCTTCTGTCTCACTATAGATATATTTACAATTTGATTACTTTGGAAACTGTCTCCGATTCTTACAGGTGTCGGACCTGTAAGTAAAACCGAAGTTTATGACGAGGTTTGGAATCAGAAATTGGGGAAAAACAAAATTGGGGCTCTAACATCGTCAGTCTAGCATTTTTACACTTCTGGCACATTCACATCCATGTCATTCGAGTTTTACTTAATTTTGGGATCAAACTTGTTTGGACTTCTTGTTTGTATCCGAAGATAAATTGCTGTTTCTCTAGAATCTCGCTTATACATATATTCATATAGCGCTGCAATATTTTACATAGTTTCAAGTCATACATTTTGATTGATATAAATTTTAAAATTATAATGCAAATTCCACGAACTTGATCGTGCCCAAGTGACCAGACATCTCTGTCATGTTCATTATCTGCTATGGGGATTTGTTTTGTCAGTCTGTCATAACACTTCTCCTTTTGATGAGCTACGACGGCTGCGCAGGATGCTTACACACTCTTGACTTTTTCCTCATCCGGATCTAATATCTAAGATAAATTTTAATGTAGTATAATATCCAGTACAAGTATACCTAATAAATATAAAACGGAGGTGTTTTCTTCGTCTTGATAGGCTGCGACCGAATTTTTTTGTTCCTTTTGTGTATCGGACGTGATTCTTTTCTCTGAATTCCTGAAGATGCCCTCTTATTTACGCTAAATATTTCGAAAAATGATGTGGTTTTCGGTGTCAGTGGTACGTCTCTGACACAGTAATGATATTATATGTAGATAGAAGCTTTTCAGTGACTCGAACAACCTCGAACTGAAAGAGGAAGGACCATTTAATTTGGATTGTAGAAAATGGAGAATCTACGCACAAATGTGTTCCCACACAGGATCCCCTGCGCTTAGAATCAGTAAGTTAAGAATGTAGAGAAAGAAAAGACGAAGAAGAGATAGCAATGAAGGTATGAAAATTGAAGGAAGTTAAGTGGGCACGAAAGACAATAAAAGTCCCTAAGGACAAATGTCCCAAAGCAGAGGTAACCCTACTGGCGTTGGGTCGCCAGTCTCCACCCCATAGCCTACGATAGACGTACCTGACGAACTTAACCCTACTGTCTAATCTATGCCCCCTGAAGAGTTCTTTGATAAAGTGAATCATACAAAATGGATTTTTGAACTGCTCTTTTGATTACTTCGGGCGGTTGTGCTCCGGAGATTATTCTTGGGTAAGTGCTCGGACGTGGCTGCGTGGTGCAAAGGAACTGTATGCTATTTATGTATTGTTTCGTTCTAATTTTTGTTTAGATCTCGTAATAATAGAGAGGGATTGAAACGATAGGGAACGTACCTTTTGTTGAACATTAAGATATATTTGAATGAGAGAATTTAACTAGGCTAGCAAATAGTGGTCTATTGTTAGCAGTTTGATTCGTTTGTAAAGAATCTTTATTACTCTTCAACTGCCCTTCTTTTTAGATCACAACAAAATTTGCAAGAACAGAGAAAAACTCAAACTAGATCCTGTTTACTGGAGTAGCTGTAATTTATATTCATTTTAAAAGTAGGTCTTTCCAAATAGTCGGTTGCTAGGCTGATGATTTAGTTTTATTTTCCTTCCATTTGGGAAAAAGCAGCGTGTACAGAGAATAGAGTAATCAAGGATGAAATTTATGGATAGGAGAGTAGTTATAATTAATCTGTTACCGAAGTAAGAGTGTTACGGAGGCCGCTTGCTCATACTGTTATTTACGTAGTTTAATATAATTATCGGTGACTGCTTAGCGTGCCGAATAGTTGTTCATTTTTCCGGTGAACTTGTGGAGGGCTGACCCTAGATCCTCACCATCGTAGTGTGCTGAATGAGATGTACGCATTCCTTACTGGCTGAATGGCAGAAAATTTTCGAAGCGTGGCTGTTCCTGTGCGAACAGCTTCGTTAAAAGTCACATCGAAGATTCGCCAGCACACATCCTAAACTTGTCCGGAAGGTGTACGTAAGCAGTCGGATTGGCTATTTTTCGTCAGTTTTCAGTTCAATTGCAGAAAATATCCTGCACTCTGAAAATTGAAACAATCAAACATCTAACCATTAGGGCATCTTACTTGGTGAAGGGTGTATTCCTCACACGGGACAGCTTTTGTAACATCGGCGTCACGTTTTATTTTGTGGCCGCAGTGGTGACAAATTTTGTACTCATAGTACTGTTTATGGCCAAACTCAAGCATTGATTCCGACCACTAAGAATTGCTGTTCCGCTGTGGTGATAAGAACCAATAATTGATATTCGTAGTTGTGCTGCGGTGGCGAATGTATTCATCAAATTTATATTTTTCGCTTTACAATATTTTACTGATAAGCAGCCCATTATAACTTACTATTGCACTTGATTGATGCTGACTAAAAACCAAGTTTTTGCAGTGTTTTGAATTACGGTTTCCTTAGTTTATTTGCTTTCAGCCCTCTGCAGAGGTACTGTGAAAAAATGACCTGAAATTAAGAAATAAAGAGAGATTCCTTTGCAATACAATGAATGTTTGCTCAAGCCAACCAATTGCACAGCAGTTTGATTGCAACGTAAAAATTTCATTTGGTGCACTAATTTAGTCATTTAAGATAACAGGTCAACACAAGTTTCACAGGGACAAGGTTTGACCGGTGCATAATAATTCTTTGAAAATCTGGCAAGGATGTTGTTGTGGAGTAGTCATTTTGGTCATCTCAAACAGAAAACATCAGGCTTCTTAAAAAATGAGAATCAAAACTAGATCTATCGATATTTTTTTGGCTGTATTTGGACGCTGACATCCGAAAGAAAGAACCACATTTACCGTGTGGTGGAGATGTATTGATTAATGAATTTGCAAGTAAATTCATCCGGAGAAATTACTGTTTCACTAATTTTTATAAGCTCATCATTCGGAGATTCGCTTGACGTCACCTCTTACAAAAGACATCACCTCGCCCAGCAGAACGCAGTAACTGTGTAGGTTGTTACTCAACGCAGAGTTGTCTCACTCGTCTGAAATGGAGATCATTGTTCTAGTCGGAACGATAGATTCTGTAAATTGAACTTGTACGCTGGTTGAGGGAGCTACACCCATTTCAAGGGGTACCGACGTACTTCAAAAAAGCACATCTGAACGTTTTGGGCGAGAAGTGATTTCTCATCTCAGTTCAAGAAAATATTTCTCAAACTTTAGGTAACGTTCGCTTGAAAAGCATTTGCCTCGACCACATCACCATTGAAATATAGCTACTGCATCACGCTGGATCAATGTAGAGCTTTCTGCCTACAACGGTAACTCTCGTACGACTCTCTGGGAGACCTTGCCAGGCTTCAGGGGGCTGGGCGCTCGTTGCTTGGGGATGTTCTGTGACGTTCGCCAGTGTCTGCCAGAACGATATGACTTAGATCACTCTAGTCAAGTCAAAATTACATTGAACTTTTGGACCTCGTTGAACTTTTATGTTTCATGTCGAATGTAACATCGAGGAGCACCGTTGTGCTATTCAAGCCGAATGGATAATTTCTCTTAGCAGGGAGCCGATAGAATCGATTATTTCAGTCGTGATAGAATCATCTGCGAAGTATTCTGGCGCAAATTATTTATTACATAAATCTACGAGTGTCAGACTATCTCAATTATTTTACCACAGGATAATCGAATAAATTATTCGATGAAATCGAAATATCAAAATAAATGTCTCACTTCAACTTTAGTAGTTTCAAGGAGTAAACTATCTCAGCGGTGGCCAGGCATGAGGACGATCGAGTTATAAAAGATAACTGTGGATTATTAAGTCCCACTGCAGAAAAACTGATCCATAATTTAAACTGAGGCTCCTACAAAAAGACTGCTCACACAGAGTAGTTTTACTCAGTGAGCTCTGAGAATTTGAAAGCTCGGAAGTAAGGTGGCAAGCGACGCTCCCTGCAGCAGCAGTTGCTACGGCCCGCCGACCACCACACACCACCACCTCGCCCTCGGGCAAGGGCAGTGCACTCCTTGTCTTCCGTCTCCGAAGCCTTATTGATTGCGCAATTAAATCAGTGAGATGGTGGTCAATTATTTGACAGAACGGTACTGCTGAGAAATCTTCTGTGATAGGAGTTTCTAAAATTTTCTTGTTTAGGATCGGAGGGTGTCCACTAACGAACTATCGACTGACATAAATTTCAGAACACCGTACAAAACTTGTAGACGTTCAAATGTAAAACTATGAATGATTAGAAAATGAATACTTATTGCTCTGCACTCTTGAATAGTTTTTTTATAAATGACTGGAACAGTTATTCTATATCATAGCGCCTTTCATGGTAAAGCTCCTGGAAATGGGTTGACTGATGGAAAATTCTAAATTATTCTGAATCTCATAACAAATTGAAATTTCAGCTATAGCCCTCTTTCAACAGTGCATTCACATTTGTTTGAGTATATATTTTTTGCATTTCACGAGCTAAAGAGCACTCACATATGTCTTAACCTGTTAACGGTCCTTGCTCAGGGGGCCTGCGGTACATTCACACGGTATGTGTAACCTACATCGACCGTGTGAATGCAACAACCACGCAGGTATCATATGATGTCAATACCCATTAACAGGTTAAGAATTGCTCTCTGAAGTTAAGGGTAGTAAGGTTCATTACGTGAAATGTAATAATGTAACGTTCAAATAAAGAACAAAGGAATAAATTCTGAAATAATAATTGGTTAATACGCCAAGTCAAAGAGCAAACATCATTCAGGTCTCATAGCAACAAACAAATAAGTTTAACTCAAAACAGCTAACCTGAAACGTCATTTGAACATCTGAAACTGAGGGCAGGGAAACTATGCTTGTTCCAGCAAAACTACTTGAATTGCGCTAGTAATTTTCTGTGTGTGCTGTAAGAATAGACGCACGTAAGGTTCGCACTTCTTTTGTGCACATATCTGTCATTGCCACTCTATACAGTTGCGCGCGTGACTTTGCTCAGTACGTCGGGTCTACGTCGAGAACGCTTCGTATGAGATTTAGTGAGCCTCAGAGTAGGAGTTTCCATAATAAAAGGGTTTTATTTGAACAGTTCAAGAAGACTGAGACTATAACGCACACATCTGAAGCATTGACATTTCAGTTGGTTTAAATCCATTCATGAAGTGATAGGAATCTTGCAGGATCCTTTAAGCAGTTTGAGTCTAGGTTATTTCAACTACCCTGTCTGCATGGGCTCCATGGGCTGGTGGTAGCGTGATGGCCTCGTTACCGAGAGGACCCCGGTTCGAACCTCGACTCAGGAAGGTATTTTCACGTTACCAGGGAGCACATCCCTTGGAAAAGGAAATTTAAATCACACATTCCTCACATCCCTCACTACGCCAGTAGTTGTAAGGCATTGAAAACCCAACGGTAAAACGTGTTGGAATTAATAAAGGTTCTATTTTTAAAGGTTTTACACAGTCATATTGTTTTCCTTTGCGTTCTAACCAGATAAATTTGCATCCCTATCATTCTTTAGTTCAAAATTTCTTTCCCTTCCTAGTGAGCTTACTATGTATTAGTTGACGTATCGCCACTTTGATGTATTTTTCAAACATATGTCATTAATTTTTCACATACTGTCTACATATGTACTCAAATGATCGCCCAAAGCTGAAATAATTTCGACTGCCTTTCACAACGGGCAAGTGAGTTCAAGTTATCGAGGCAGCTTCTCGTCGTCTTTTATATGTTGGGGAAGCTGCTTCAATTGTCCATAATCCGCATAAATTTTGTCCATAAATTTAATTTTTTTCCTTCGGAAAGTAATTCGATACCGCTCATGAAATTAAGTACACAGCGCTGGTCCGCAACTGACACACGTTCCCTGGAACACCTCAGCCACAAGGTGCAGGCGTCGCTATTACGCGTCATGCCTCACGGTGCTGCTCATTTATGGGCGACGTCCATGCGTTTTGGATCAAACTTAAGAATAAATTTTTTGTGGTCACTGCGCAATGATCATGCTCGTATTTACAAGGAAATTCACTTTCATAAGCTGACTCAATTCACAATTTTCTACTCATGTACACTAATACGTTATCGAATAATTAATGTGCTTATAATACTAAATTTCATGCACCTGAGCATTATTAAGAGTCATGCACAAGTACCGTACCATTAGCAGTAAGGCTATACTCACAAAATACGCACACTTACGATCCCTCCAAAGTTATTATATTCGTGCATGAGAATTTTATGCCTCGCATGAACGCACGATTAGCATCCGTACGAGGGCACCGGTGGTGCTCATGGCGGTCGAGCAAGTGAGCGGGCTGCGAGTGGAGTTACCTCACTTTACCTACCTGGCCATCAACTTCCAGCAACGATTATAATGCACTACTTTAGATGATGCACTCTCCGTTCTTGAATCGTTAAATTTTCATGCAAGATCTGATTCAAAATTTGCGGCACTCACCTAAATAAAATCAACAGCATTTAAGTTTTAAATAAAATTGAAACCTCTAAACAGTGTGCATTTGAAATGCTATTTAGAATGATCACATTTCTTCAGAGGGAATTTTTTACACAACGTAGCTAGGATTCACATAAAGAACTCTATTCTCACCTGCTGTACGTTAACGTACGTTGCATAACTCTGTGATGTCTCTTCGTGTAGAGGGGAGTCAGAGTCGAGTAGTACGGAGTAATTTATACGTCGGTGCTCCATTTTTCAAACTAGCCATACTTGTGACCACCTACCATGATGCCGTTTTATTTTCCTTTTTTTGCACAGTACCGTCAGAGTCGCCGCAGGCACGCATTGCAGCGTTCGGATCATGCTGTGCATGTATCATTGCTGCCCCAACCATTGTGGGTTCACTTACGGCGAAGTAAAAACTGACCTTTCATCATCCATGGCCCAGCCGTGTTTCCCTATTTTCCTAAATTAAATCGCAGTATTCAAACGCTTACTGCAGACAACGCTGCAGACAGAATGGATTCTGGACAGCTCGCTGTTACTTGATGAAACTCCCGGAGCTACTCTGGTGTTGCAGCTTATAGTCTCGCATGATTGCACGTCACAGCGCTTCCGAAAATTGGAGCTAGCAGAATGGCTTGGGCATCGAAATCGAAGCTGTATAACTGACTGAAGCGAGCGATGATAATTTCGAAAAGCGCTGGACTCATAGGATATCTATAGTTCCTTAATGAAAGTTGAATTCGGATGGGGATCAATGAGTGAAAAATATTATACGTTATCATAAAATATTATATGATATCATAATAGCTGTATCACTTACATGTACATGCATGTAAGTGAGACCGCTGAAATGTTTCTTTAAAATTACGCGAATAACTAAGCTATAGAAATGACACCGATAGGATTTATTCCTATCATTTGATTTTGTCAACTAAAATTTGAATACAGTTACAGAGACAACAATGTTTACGATTTCAAATTATGTAGCATAAACTCTCTAACTGAAGAAATCGTCAAAAATACGGTAATTGGTTTAACTTAACGGTAAAAATTTTGAGATCTTTTAACTTTCAAATTGATTTTGTTGATGCTGAAAACACTTGTCGCCCTGATTTCCTATTTATTAAGCAATGCTGGAGGAGAAATCTACTGCTCTCTGGAAGATTTTTAGTACTGAGCCAGTTTCTTCAGACTTTCAATCACATGTTAATAGTATACCAGAAAATTCATGTTAAAAACTATAAAGAATCTTACGAACCAATTTTTTTCTCATGAGATAAAAAATCGTAAAGGTTTCTAGAATAAAATTGTTGCAAAACAAACACTTTAACTACATGAGGTAAAATTATGCAAAATAACAAGTGGACTTTGTTTTCCTTCCCACTATATTATAATGTACACAAAAAATATTCTCGAATCAGTCTCATAAACTTCCAGCTCGGAAACATTTGCATGTACACAAAGAGAAGATGACACTGGTATTCGAAAGCAATTAGGCGTACAATCGAAGATCCATAATTCCCCCGAGTTACTCATGCGCAGAACTGGCAACTGGCAAGGTGATAATAAACCTCGCTAATTGATATTGAAGAGCATACCAATGATGAACGAGTATATTGAAGACGAATAGTGGGTTATCACCATTATATTTTAATGACTACAATTATGAACTTAAATACTAATTCAGTAATAAATCTACAGCTGATCTATTCATGCTCAACTAATGAGCCCAACAAAATAAATATGCAGAGGTGCTCATTACGAGGGTCGCTGCGCCTGTGGTTAGTGGTGCGTAAGGACATTCTATGTCCAGTGCATATTAATTATTTAAAACACGACCATATTTCTGTAACCATCATTCCGTTAAAAAAAATAACGTTCAGTCTAATGGATCGCACGGCAGCGCATATCAAACTATGTGGCTGAGGTCGAAGTGAAATATTTCTACGTATGTACACTCACTCTTGGCCAATATGAGTTTTAATTTTCACGAATGATCCTGCAGTAGAGAAGAACGGAAGGCAATCAGATACGTACCCATGGCTGATGAAGGATCAATAACGTGTTCATAAATTTACAAAATAGTTGTCAAAAAGGTGGATGAATATATGAACAGATGAAAGTAAAGATCACTCAATGAAAATCCTTCAGCACGAAATTGAGCCGAGTGTTCGGTTTGCTTGCAGGATCCATGTTGTCAGCACACTAGTAATTCGATGTTAATGTGCATTTTGGTCTGTAAACATTATACATCAAGGAAGTCAACCTTGCGTTTACCTTAACTCTGTGTGTTTGTAATCAAATAGAAGGATTGCTACATTTTTCGATTCTTGATGAAAAATACAAATGTTTGAATAAATATTCCACAAAAAAGACAACAATCAACAGTGTGATACACACAGGATTGTTACATTGATATGAGAACGAGGGAGGTGAAAGTTAGTGCAGAAATGATTTTACACGTTCGGAATTCAGTTTTAAGGAAATTAGTCGGGATGAGCGGCATAATAAGTATATTCATGAGAGAGCGAAAATCAGCGAACAGCTAAATTGCATGCACGGACTATTAAAGGTTAAAAAATTCAGGAAAGTTTTTTGCATGTAATTTTCTTCGCCTGTAGTAGCAAAAGACTATAATCCTGTTCAATATTTCATCCTTTGCACTATATTTTCTGCCAACTAAACTCTAAAATTTCATTGACAAAATCGAATTAAGCATTCGATGACGGCTGCGTCATGTCATTTGTGAAGCGTAGTCCTGGTTCCGTTTTTATGTAGGCTTCTGTACTATATTTTGTAAGCCATTCTTGACTTCCTTTCTTTTCCCATAAGGATTGCTGTGGAAAACCCGTTGCTGGGTGCCATCCTACAGGAAATATGAGGCTTAACCTTAATTTTTCAAGCGAAACACTCCGTGGTTCCATGAAAATCAGTTGCTCCAGCCGGGAGACGAACTCTGTCATGTTTTACTCAGACGAACTCTGAGCTTTGAGCAAAACATGACACCAGAGCGCTGTGGAGGCTTTTACAGTACATCAGAGTCAATGTAAGGGATGTTGTACTTGAGTTCAACGACCAGCCATATCCAATGGAGAATCAATAACTACTTGTAGCGGCAAGACTCCGAGTTGGTTATTCCATGCCATGCACAGCTCATTGTTCAATTGTATTCTTACATCTCTCGGACGCCATATGTAATTGATTTCTTGACTCATCCCCGAGGCCTTCCATAAATAAAGAAACATAAATATGATTAATGCGAGATTAAAATAAGATATCGATGCAGAGAATGCCCGTCAATGTTTGGCTCACATATTTCGAGCTTACTTGTTAAGAATTTTCAAGCCTATTTTGAAAGAATTCTGTCCAAAACTTTGCATAATGCCTGCCATACGTACTTGAGTCTACAGGGACGCTCGTTTTTTATTAACTTTAACCAATAAAAATAATTGAGAGATGTATGAAATGCATGTTCTGCATCCCACCAGTAGGCTTGCAATACAGCACAAACCAGTCTTAACGCCTGGAAACAATACCCTAAATGTTCGCCAACATTTAATATTTTTTTTTGTGTTAAAATGAGATAATTTAGGCCTGACAAGCCATTGACGATGCGATACAGTGAGTGAAGAGAAATCCCAGAAAGGGTGCACTGAAAAGTACTAAAAAGGGATATATTCCGAACAAGAAATAATTAGGATTTCCATAACATGATTTTACACAAACTTCAATTTGCATACAAGAAGCAATTCGACAATTTCATTATGCTGCTAAGAAAGAACGGCTAGACAGGATCGAAAATATTTCTACGTAGATCAATTGGGCCGCCGAACGTCTTTGAGTTGCCTGTTGAAAAAATCTTTGATATGGCAGCCAGTACGAAGAAGCAGAATAACTGGTTGCATGCACGTGTTATTTGAGATGTGCCTGAAGGTAAGCGAATGTATTTCTACCTTCAGAAACCCACTCGACTCCTGGGTCTGCCGCAGCTGCTGCGGATGAATCCAGGCCACTGTCCTCGCTGATGAGGACTTGCAGGCGACAGCTCAAGTGGTCATCGAGGTTGTTGAAAAAAGATCACTCTACACTACGAAAACACACAGAGCCCACAACATATGAGTTCCAGACAGTGCTGCAGTTGACAAACTCACTGAAACCCAAAAGTTCTTTATGTAGCAGTTTCATGATTTTCGCGATTAAAAAACGTAGGCTTCCTTCAGCCCAGACATCAGCCTTTTATAGACAGCGCAATTTAATCTGTCTTAGGGATTGATGTCTCTGTTAAATCGTGCTCTAGCGAATCTGCTATGAACATTCTTCTTCTTTGAGGGCTTAATTATTCCGAAGCATCAACTTGGCCTCTCTGCCATTCAGCAACAGCTCCGTAGAAAGCGATATTAACGATTTTAAAGTTCTTCTCTAATGTAATATTTACGATACATATATTCGGAATATATAATGTTAAAATATGAATGAGCAATAAAAAAGATTTGTCTTTTTTAAAATCACTTCCGAACAACAAGAAGTATCACTAAAGATGTTTTCTGAAGCCCCCTGACGGCGGTCCACGACTCATCATTGTTATGGTCTCACTTCGAGGAGAACAAGCAGCTAAGTTCTGCTCCATTGTACGTGTGAGTTGCGGTACATCCCCTCGGCTTCCATACTTCGTTCAGTGTTGGGTGGAGTCGTTTCAGCCACTGAATTGCTTAAAAGTTCGCTGATGCATGCGGAAATGTCCACCCGATTCACGGATTGTGTTTGTTCTGTAATGGGTATATTTTTTATCACGAGTGAGGATTTATTGAACAGATGATCGAGGTCGAACACTCTTTGATTCAATGGAATTCGAGTTATAGCGTGTGTGAAACCTTGACTTTCAGGTATAAGATTTGAACTTAGGGTAAATTAAAGTGATTACATTATGTGAGAAAAAATTATTTTCGTGGTGAGTAAAACGGAAAGGTTATTTTTAAATTTCTTCAAATATTCAACTTCCCGAGTTGTCAGTTGTATAACTTAACATTCGGAGCTTTTATTCCATAATGACGAGTTGAGAAAAAGTTGTGAAGTTGAAAATTCAATTCTGTTTTTCTTCCCGATTTAAGATACTGTCGCTCAACTCTGTTTGAAGTAAACAATTCTGAAATTTAAGTCAGTATCATTGGTTACTTAGTCTTATGATTCAGAATATGTTTTCATTACTTGAGTGAGCAACAAATGCATTTTTAAACAAATCATAATGGAATAGTGAATATTTCTACTTCAAATATGTACTTAACGATGCACAAAAATATATATATTCACGAAAGATTAGAAGCTTATTAATTTATGTACATTATCTAAATTTATCTTAGTGGTTAAAATTTAGAGTTGATTGTGCAATTTGCCACGGAGGAAAAGGTTTACGTTCGACTAATAAGGACAAATGCATAGGCCACAGGCAAGAGGAAGTTGAACGTTTGGACCAGAACAACCCGCCCAAGTCGAATGCAGCTTAATCCGAATCAGTTCTCGCTTGCTTAACTTTCTATTATCGGTAAATGTTGGCAATTATTTCTTTAGGATTCAGACTCACCCAGAATAATGGGTATGAGATCAAGCTCAATCGCAGTAGTTTAAAAATGAATGATGATATTCATTTATGGCAATTCTCGGACGATAAAACGTTCGTGGATCATTCGCAATGAGTCCTGAAGCGCCAACTATTCTCCTCACAGGATCCATTTCTGTCTCCACCTGGGTTTCTGCCGTCACCATTTCTGTCTCCACCTGGGTTTCTGTCGTCACCATTTATTGTCTCCAGCTGGGTTTCTGTCGTCACCATTTTTGTCTCCACCTGGGTTTCTGTCGTTGGGTACTGGCCCAACGCATCATCCATCCGTTGAGAAGGAGTACAATACGTTTCTGTATTTCGAAATAGACGACTGTTTAAATATTTTACTACACTTTCTTATTTAACTTTATTAAAAAGACGTTTTTTCAGGCTTTTATACCTACTACCAAAGTTTGTAACATTTGTTTTAGTACACCTTATATATCTTGTTAGTGTTCGAAAGAGAATGATATCTTCAAATTTTGGAAAGTGGTAATTACCTCGGGAGAAAATATCTAGGTCGTATGAGAACGCTCTTAACGATAAAGTTTTATGGGATTGAAACCAAGAGTTCAACTATCATACTATAATGTAAGCAAAACCTACGCAGAGCGCGTTGTGCCAGCGTACAGTTTCGTTTCCCGTTAAAGATTTTGATCCTACTTTTTATATCACTTTGCGCGAATGTAGTTCACGCAAGCGAAAGTAGTTCATTGCACGAGCAGAGATGTAAAAAGTAGAATCGAAATCATTAACGGAAAACGCAATGGTGCACTGTCACCATGTGCCTCGTGTATCTTTTTGCCCAAGCTTACCATACGTATTGATGGCACGCAAACCAAAACACTTCAATAACATAATTCCTGACTACATTTTAATTACTAATTTTCTTTACATCAATGTCATGAAAAATTATAATAATTTTTATTTAACTTTCAGCCCTTACCCTCGCTATCATACTCCAGAACTCCGATCGAAGCTATCCCTCACATCGCTCCTCCTCTTGCCAAACTGACCAATAATCGTTCACCAAGTATAGGTAGTGCAGTGGCCAATCACGTTTCACGTGAGCGGTAAGAATTCTTATGATTAGAAGTGTATGTTATTTTCAGTTTTTTTGCTCATTAATTCTAAGTGCTCTCGGATTTCATGCCCGTAAATAGTGCAACAAAAAATTATGTTTGGTCATTGTATGCAAAAATGGTCCCCGAAGTGTAGCAGAAATGAGAAATTTTATACTGAAACCGCTGAGGGTCTTTATTTTTTGGTAATATTAAAAAAACGCTAGCATTCACATCTTGTATGTTATCATACGAAAAATGAAGGGACCTAAGTGTCTTTGCTACCGACAAACGGGGCTAATCAAGATTTTGTTGATTCTAGTTAATTCAGTCGTCCTTACGAAGCAAATTGATGGTAGGACTTGACGGTACCATGCAAAGCAATCGACTTCCTCAAAGGAGGAAAGGAATTTTACATGAGAATGTTTCGACCCAGGAGGAGAAGTAGAAATTTATGTGAGATTACGACATTTATCTTATAAAATTATGTTTTCATCTAAAAAATACTCAGGGGTTGTTCTCATGTGAAACTTTAATTCGTATCATACGTGTATTTTAATCAAGACAGAAAATTTAAAATTCATTGACCTAACCACAACAGCGAAGTTCTAACAGGGAATTATTTTTTATATGACATTACGGTTTTAATTAACCAAGAAACACGAAAAAAGTGAAATTTCATTACATGGTGTTTTTCGTTTACAATTTTCTGTAAAAATTTACTTCAATTCTTGACAAACTTGGTAACTGATTTCATCAGAGTGAAGCTGAATTGAACATTCAAGTACATTGCATATCTAACAGCGGTAAAGCTGCTCAAATGTAAACAAATAATCGTTTGTAAAAGTTAAGTAGTAAATGGAAGAATGAACTTCAAGTTCACCACCAATTTGTACATTGCACAAGAACATAAAAACGTAATATTTGAAGCTTCGTTATTTAGACTCTTTTTAGTAAGATTGGACAGTGGTTTCACCTATTGCAAAATTGACAGTACAGTATGAAAATTTACTCGAAGGGTCTTAGAATTTTCTGCTGATAAAAATTTGAGAGTCATGAAACTATATAGAGCTGTGGTAATTACCCCTTGTTATACTTCTCCCTATATGAGATAATTAGGAACAAGTGAAACATTTCTCCTAACAAAGAACCCCGATGTGAACTTGCATCATCAAAATTGAAGCCAAATATGAGTACGGGAAGTTTCAACAAATAAAATTTTTTGGAAGCGATATTACGATATTCCAGATGAGTACTATTAAGGGGTGAAAAAATCTCAAGCTCTTCAATTTTAATACTTCTAATCGGAATAATTATGCAGAATTGAACTGTGCACTTCTGAAAGAGGTCGAATAACTAGCTTCTGAGGATGAAGTCGACAGTGTAAAATTTGGCTCCAATGCTCTCGAGTGGATAGCCTTGCAAGAGAAGCTCAAGTTCATGACACGCGAGCGTAAGACGCTTCAACTTGTACTCCTGGTAAGACAATGTCTTTGTTCAGCGTTAATTCTGCCACATGATCATATCAAGAGTTTTTTTGGAGCAACCATTTGAATGTTCGCTGGAGCGTGCCGTGCCTCGCAGGCCTAGCACGGACGGCCCCGCGCGCTGCATCCGCGCCACGCTCTGGGCATGCAAGCTTTACGTAACACAGAACAGAGATCAGCAACTGCGAACCAAGATTGCGAAAGCCACTGTCACTTTTGATGCCTTTTTTGCCCTGTCTTGCCAAGAGAAATATAAAATTAATTGCAAAAGGTAAGTCGGATAACAGTTGCTTGCAATTCAAATATTTCATCCAATGTTTTACACTTACAAATGACATGTAATGTTTTTATTATGTACATCTGTTGTGTTAAGCTGAAAGGCAATTGAATTGGCTTTAGGTATTAATTTCACGCTACGTACTTCTTGATATTCACAGACATGAATAGTAAAAAAGTTCATATTAGGTTTTAGCAATATATACATTCTTTAACATATTTCACAGTTATGCCTTCGTGGTGTTGATTGCTAGACTTGAGAGGAGAGGAGGCTTTGTCCTTGTGCAGTGCTGCGAGGGGCTGGGGTCTAGCGAGCGCAGCGTGCGGCTGGGGTCTAGCAAGCGCAGCGTGCGGCTGGGGTCTAGCAAGCGCAGCGTGCGGCTGGGGTCTAGCAAGCTGTGTGGATAACATTGGAGGGGTACATGGTGAATATTAACACTGCGCCTCCGAAGTGGGTCATACACGGTACACGCGATTATCTAACCTAATGTAACCAAAACACTATCGTGTATGAATACAAATTTTCAAGTTTCCGTCAAATTTGTGTTCATCAATCGAATAAGCTAGTTCTGATTAGAAAGAAAATAATAGGATAGCTAAATTTGTGAAAAAATCCTTACTTTTTACATTCACTTCGGAGATTGTTCCTGTATGGAGAATCGCAGTCAAAGTGTAAGCTAACATAGGTAAAAGGTGCCTGCTAAGTAAGGAGATTTGAGCGGTCAGAGGCGCACATGCGTACTATAGCAAGAGAAGCGGTACGCAACCGTTACGTCCATAATGTTGAGCTTGGCTAAGACGAAGTTTTTAACCTCCTAACAGTAAAAAATGGATGCACAAATTAATAGTATAAAAAATTTACCATCGTCTGAACACTTATGGATTCACGAAAAATAAGAGACGTGCACCTATGATATCATTAAAAGGAATTTCAAGCTCGTGAATAAATTGCGATTCTACAAGTACAACTAATAACATACAATTGCATTTTCATTAGACTGGAGTGGCTTAAAGGTATATGTTTTCGTCGCTCTAAAGTGGCTTGAAGAATTAGACAGGAACGCTTCGATGCTTCGTGCCAAGGTTAAGGAGGGATTGTGTAGATTGCCCAGTACTATGAATAAATCTATCGCAAATATACAGAGCGTGTCACTTTTAATCTAATTTCATACGCAAATGCTCATGAGTAGTCGTAATAGTGACAGGAGCGCTTTAGTAACTCGGACTACTTCGCACCGAAAGAGTGGGACTTCTATTACGGACTTTGGAGTACGTGGAATTTATCCACAAGGAGGGTATCCACATAGGAGCCTCTGCATGTAGAAAAAACAAGTTAAGAAGGAAGCGGAGGAAAAGATAATGAATAATTAGAGAAAAAGGCTTGAAACTGAACAAAAACAAAGTGGGCCCGAAAGATAGAAGTCCTGAAGGCCTATAGCTAGAGTTGAGGTAACCTAACAGCGTCCCTATAGCCAAAGATAGACAACACTGACTAACCTTACCCTATTGCCTACGGACTATCCTCTGTCCCTTGTGGGGGCCAAATGCACATAAATTAAACTAGCTTTTTAGAACCAACACGTAGGTATCATTGATATCATTACAACGTACTTATGTGTGAGCTAAATCACTAAAATGACAGTTGAAATCAGTTTTGACCTTTGCGACGCGATTTTGTGATGTGTTTGGATGGGTTCTGCTCAGTTTGATAAAATCTGTAATTTTAACACATTTTATGTGACGACGAAATAGTACAACGGTTCACGTGTCAGTCAGGTCGCATGAAACGTGTTCAATACTTTTAAGACTTGAATGAAAACAAAGGTTTCCGGTAAAGTTATATTATCTGTTATTGAATAGCAGCGCACTCAGATCACTAGCGTTATTAATAAAGGAAAAATAAGTTCTCCCGTCCTTGCATCTCGTGCACCTCAGGCCGCAATCCCCATAGTATTTGTACGAGTGGCATTGTTTTGCCGACAGCGTGGCGAGACTTTACGTCACTGCCCCTAGCCGAGCGTACATTTCAGTTTACCTGTTGAGCATGGGACGAAAAATGGCGTGGGGAGCAAAATTTCATCGCTGCTCGTCAACTGCGACAGGCAGATATTAATGCGGGCTATGTAATCCATAAATTTTAAGGACAATTTCCATCTTGCCAGCTATGTAACTATGCACACTCTGTGAACTGTGGATTTTTTTGAAGTTTAGCCTTCATGTACTAGCGTTCCCCGGGAAGCGCTGATAGGCTACCTCAGCTTTAGATAGGCTTTCGGGACTTCTATCTTTCGTGCCCACTTGCTTCTTTCCGTTTTCATTCCTTCTGTGCTATTTCCTATTTGACTTTTCTTCCTCATCCTTCTTAACTTGCTGTTTCTATGCGCAGGAGATCTTGTGTAGGAACACACCTTGTGCATAGATTCCTCGTTCTCCTTCGTCCATACTAAATGGTCCCTACTCTTTCGATGCGAGATAGTCTGAGTTTCTGAAGCGCTGCTTCCACTACTACTACAACTACAACTAGTCTGAGTTTCTGAAGCGCTGCTTTCACTACTACTACTACTAGCCTTCATGTTGCATTGATAGCACGAAATACAAAGGACTATTAAGTATAGAGTAGGTGTACAGCAGGAGTATATACCTACACCTACAAGTACGAGCGTTCAAAAGAAACATTAATTTAAGAGCATGCGTATCTGGAGGATCGCCAGGGCACCTACGATCGCCTCTTCTGCGATAAATTTAAAACCAGGTTCTGCCCTCGCGCCCTTGTTGATCCAAATTTACTATGTTTGTTGATCCAGATAACAGAATATGTCTTAATTCAAGATTTGTCTATTCGGCTGTTAGTTATCCAGGGAATACTGAATATATTGTACGTAACAGAAGCAGATACCTAGTCTGATTAGGTTGGTGTCGGCAGCTACAAGGCGTGCTGCCATCATCATGAGGGCAATGAATAGCATTATAAGGCTGGGAGCGCGATTGGTAGTTTCATCGCATACCGAGACTGCGTAATGTCTTCAGCTGCAGGACCTCCTCTGTAAAATTAGGGGCGACGGCGCCTGTTTTTTACACACTTACTCTCCTACCTTTTCTGAAATGTAAGATTCATGGCAAGAATTTTTTGTTTATTGCTGGCAATGTATAACTAGAGGGAAATTTAAATTTGATGGAGAATATTTAATACTTGACGGCCGGTAGTTTGAGCTTGAGTTTTTTGTGGGCGTTCTAGACAAATTAGTTGATAACTGCAGGCCGGCAGGGAGGGTTTAGTTATTGACTTGAGTTTAGAGGCCCCTGCTCTCCCCCCCACAAGGTCGGCATGGCAATACAACTTACCAGAGAAATTTAGGTTTTAAGAGCGCAAGCGAATTCGAAAGGCTTTCAAGAAAATCACCGCATTTAGAAAAAGAATTTAGAGGAAATAACCTCATGCATCGACACATTTTAGAACTTATCTTTTTCAAGCGAACTTTGGCTCGCTTGAATTCGTGCATTGGAAATAACTCACCTTGGGAATAACAAAATGTACGTCATTTCCGTAATTGAGGAAAGTTCATTCATGTTTTATTGATTCCCCTGCTGGTCATAATGATTCATTTTTATATTCAATTCATCTGAAACAACGAGGTTATCTGCAGCGTTTGTAAATACTTTAAAAATACATTTTGTTAAGCAATCGTGAATAGCAGTTTTTATTCTGGCGTGCGCTGGCGAGTCATTTTAAATCACTTCAGGGCTACGACTTTGGAAAAGCTAGATGGTGACGAAGACATTGGCTGTCTTCGTCACCGGGTCACACAACCCCACGCAGGAAAAAAATTATTTAGAAATTGCTGTAGTTGCTTCCGGACAAAGTGTTTCTGAGTGAAGTTGCGCGGCTCTCCAGGCTGTGCAGGAACTACAAGATGGCGCAACCTGCAAGCATTCTTGGGTCCTCTGGCAATGACGGCGATTCTCAGTGGAGCAAGCTACGTTGCTCTTGAAAGGCATTGATAAACGATAACGAAAGGGTAATTCGAGCATGGTTCATGAGGGTTTCTTCGAACGTAATAAGGTTCTCTGGCACCGAGGTGTTGACTTGGACTTCTGTTCTGGGTTCAAGAAGTGTGCCACAAGGTTGTCAATGAAGTCACCAGTAATGCGGCTCCAGTATAAGTACAAGAATAATGATCGAGTACATACTTTCTCTATGTTAAATTTAAGATATTCAGGAGCAAGAAGATTAAAGTCTTCTACAGAATTATGATAGATTTTGAAAATTAATACAATAGTTCGAAAAAATGACTTCAACTAAAATGAATTCGTGCTCCATGGTATAGTGGTGAGCGTGATGGCCTCACAGCCGAAAGGACCAGAGTTCGAGCCTCGGTTCAGGTGAGGCTTTTCGCTTGACTGTGGAGTACTTCCCTTTGGAAAAGGAAGTTTAAGCCACACATTCCTCACATGCCCCACCACACCAGAAGTGTAAGGCATTTAAAACCCAACGGTAAAACGTGTTGGAATTAATAAAGGTTCTTTAAAAAGTGTAGTTTTTTCCTGATTATTATAGTTGATATATTCCAGATAAAAATAATTCAACTTACCACAAACTATTACTTCAGAATATAAACTCAGCTATCCCGATCCTGCATCACTTATCCTCATGACAGCGTCTATCTTCGTCTCCAGGCTCTAGGCATTGGTCACTTTTGATAGATCAAGAGTCCCTAACTCGGAGGCTGATTTTTTAGTTATATGTGGATGACTTTTGAGAGTTTCACTTTCAAATGGGGGACACTGTTAGGTTGCCTCAGCTTTAGTTTGGCCTCCAGAACTTCTATCTGCCGTGTCCATTTTGCTTCTTTCCATTTTCATACCTTCTTCTCTGATTATTCTTTATCTTTTTTTTCTCTTCTTTCTTAACTTGCTGGTTCTATGCGCTAGGGAATCGTGTGCATAAATTCCCCGTTTGCTAAATTTCATATAAAATATTCCTTTTTTTCGCTCTCTTTTGATGACATTTCATGTGGGCAGCTAATACGTTCATTCGAGAGCAAAATTGTCAGAAAAATCAGATGAGAGGCTCCCAGTGAATCATTCCTTTACGATTTTTTTTTGCGGAATCAAATTTAGATTGATATTCCTGATGTGTATGGCTTATTCAGGTAAAACTTGCCCCACGATGCATCGCATCAAAAGAGGTAATAGTTGTTTGATTTCAATGTCAGAATTGCTTGACTCATTATATAATTATAGGAGAACACAGTCGGCGCGCTGCGCTGTGACGGCGGGCCGATGAGAGAAGACCGTCATCACGGGGGACCACAACCTCGACTAACGTTAAGAACATTCCTCAATTCCGACTGGGCAGTACTTCCACTCTAGGCCTAGTGATCGAATTCGCCTCAAGCGAGCTAAGAGTTTCCTCTCAAACTTTGTTAAAAAGCACTGAAGTCGGACGTGTAGTGGTAGATGAACCAGTTTTTGCCCTCTTTGCTATTGCAAGGTTACATTTAAAAGGTCCTGATAACACTCAATTATTCTTCCGTCAAACATGGTAATTGACTGAAAGCTCCAGTTTTCCGTACTTATTATCGTAACACATGGAGATGTGTGAGGGGTGCTAACGTGGTTCTAGAATTGTGTTGGTCTGCATACGATCTTTGAGATGTGTTGAGACGCTGGAATTTTCTTTTAATTTTTTCGGTAAGTCGTAGTTGAGTTCTTTTTCAAGCATGAAATATCGCGCATTAAGGCCGATTGAGAGTGAGGCGATTTTTGAAATCAATGAAATTTAATTTCATTTTTTTTGGTGAATTATTGAACAAGACTGCAATAATACTGTTTTTACTTAGTGTTCCGATTTTGAGTGAGTCTAATACAAATGTGAGAGTTATTGGTACAAGAACATCTAAATAAACCTGCAGTTTGCATATACCGAACTATGAGTATGGAAAATTAGGAGTAATGTTCCCTCACTTATTATAATATACTAAGATTATGGCACATTGCATCTTATAGCTACGGATTATAACTTGAGTACATCCACTGTGAATTTTAGAGGAGCAGCGCCTCCCAGCAGGTTCATCATTTGGAAAATTTATAACGTTATACAAGTGCATGTGAATGCACAAATTATTTAAATATGACTTCTTTGAATGACGCACTCATATACTCAAAAATATATTTTCTGGTAACGTCCCCTAGGGTTATTCATAAAATAGCTTCCGTTTATTTTAAAAAATGTGAATGAAATTGGAGAATTGTTTTACAATACATTTGAAAGTACACATTCTAGTTCAGTTTTCTGCAAAGTTTCCAGTCGCACTGGGACACTTGCCACACTCCACCGCAGGAGCGACATCGCTTTCTGTCTCTTGTCACGCACGCTCTATGAAAACAGAAGTCACTTGATGAATAGTCCTCGTATCTTCTAAATGAAATCCGCGTCCATGGTTTTGCTGTGCTTTCATTTATGATTATTAGGATTCATATGACGGATGAAAAAGTGCCATAAAAGGAGTTGATTTAACGCCAGAGTAAAGCCTTTTTTGGTTTTGGTTGCCTCATTTTTTGTCGATTTTCTGAGCTTCAATGACACGGATGAATTTTATTACAACGCAATTGCTGCCAATATGCCTGAAGCTGTTAGTCAATGACGGTGAATTTATCAATATATTCTTTTAAGTTTGCGTGAGAATTCCAATCAGCCTCATGCAATAGAAACCTCGACAAAAAAATATTTCACGTTGCAAAGTCCGTTAAAAAGAATCGCAATTACTACGAAGAGAACCTGTACTGTTGTTCGACTCGGTTCTGAAATAATTTATATGCCGTAAAATACAGAACATGGCCTTTTGAACGAACGTCGCAACCCTTCAGATACATTTAATTTTCTATGGTAACTTTTTATTCTTCAGAGCATCTGACAAAATTCTTAAGACATTCCCTATGATACATAGATGAAGTATGTTTCATAGTTCCACTCTCAAAGGCCACAACTGTTAATTAAAAGTTTTTTCATTTGTCACCTCTTTTAATTGCATTCGTATATCAAGACATCCATCCATCACAGTGGAAACAATTCTCGAACGAGCGTGCTTATCGCTCGAACGATTTAATCCGTATTGACGAGCATAATTTTTTTTTCACGAACAGGATCATCATTTTTGCATTTCATCACTTAATACCCAAGAAAAAATTAAATCTTGAAGCCAAGCCCTTCAGCAAGTCTATTTGCAGCTCCGACTTATATTGTTCATCTTCATTCATCATGATTTTACTGTGAGCATCACAACTCTTTGCAGCTCATCACCTAGGACGGGCATCGAGAAATGAAGTCCCTGAGTTCACCAGTATTTCACAGGCATCGTCCATCGCTGAGTCGCTGATGGCGCAAGGCCGGCTGCTTTAAGTCCATGATGTATTGTAACGGAACGCTTGGATGAAATTACCTTCTATTGGCGTGTCTGAGGATACGCCCTTCGGACGTCTCTGCTATCAAAGAAGATACGCCTCCACGTTTTGCAAAACTTGCCCGAGCGTATCAGAATGGAAGAAAAAAATTAATAGCACGATCATGCTGAGACACATACCTGATTTAGAGGCTGTGTTGGGGAGTCGAATGTCTTTCTGGTATTCCATTTTAAAAATTGACGTCGGATTTTTAATGGCCGATGCAGAATGACATGTTTGATGGAAGTGGCACTAGTGGATGATTTTTAATGAGCCCATTTTTGTATGTTTTCTGATGACCGAAAGGAAGGGACCTCAAGCTTTAACATTTAATGATTGCGTTTATTCCAAAGAACGAATTAACTATAAGAAACAGTGACACCTGCAGCTTAATTAAGGTGTTCAGATTTATTTTTGACATAGTTAAAAATTTATTTCCTGGTATTTTTTTGAGGCCTCCTCAAGAGCAAAAGCCCTCTTGAAAATATTTCGGTGAACTGACACTTTCGCTGACTCAGTCAACGTTTTTTACTCGACTGCCAAAATATCTAGTTTTAGAATTGAACGCTTGAATATATTCACTCAAACTTGGAACTCGCGTGACATCGAACAATCATTTTCAGAAGCAGAAGCCGCAGTTACGCTGATGCCGGGCTATAAAGATAATTTGTCCGGTCCATATCGTTCAATAGATTTCGTTTTTCAAGATTACTAACATGTTCTCAGGGTAAACGAGTGGAGTTCCTGATAGCGTTCCACTCGACCTTATGCAAATTTTTTGTCAAGTAGTATCCCATTAAGCATTCGTTCGGAACGTAGTTTTTGTTGAGGCGAATTACAAGCTTGCAAACCTACAATCAGGTGCCTCTAACCAAGCTAAATAATATTCGGGCCTTGCTGAAGTGTCATTAGGCTCCTGAATGCAGCAAGTGAGCTCACAGCTAATGGCTGCTTTACCTCTCATATTGGCCGGCGTCAGAGGAACGTACGAGCACTTCATGTAAAGATGCACGCTGTTCTTCTAACTTGGGATAAAAGTTTACACGTGTTCGAATATGGATCGGTTCCATAGTTAGAAAAAAATTCATGTTTTATATCCATGAATTAATTCAAAATTCATGTTTTAGCTTGAAGGACTTTTGAGGGATTTTTAAACAATTATCAATAAGACGTAAATCAAAGTATGAAACTCATATTTTTTAAGGAGTTCTGGTTTGCATTGTTGCAGAAAGATGTACCGATTTTGAGGCATGAAGGATAGAGTGGAGGTCAGAGTTTCTCTAGCCCGCAATGCAAAGACTGCCAATTGCATTTCGGAGATCTTTTTTGAAATGCTTAATATTTTTACATTTACTTCATGCCCTAGGTTTCAAAAACTAACGAGCAAGACAATTGAATGCAATGTGAACGTCTCGGCAAAATTTAACTGGAATGTTATTCACTTCAGCTAACATCCAATGCTTGCGCTTTTGGCGCCCCTGTCTGTCTCTTATCGACACACACACTCTCGAGCTCGAAAAATTGATAAACACCTAGTTTAAAGTAACTAATCTGAAAAAAATTTGAATGTTATTCGAAAAGTTAATTACAATAATTGCTTTCTCGCTAGCAGAGAACACTAAGGTTGAACATGAAAATGATGAATATTATGTGACCCAATTTTTCTTATTTTCCATTGTTTAAAAATTCGAATAAGTACGTTTTTATCATTTTTATCCCACAAATTCGACACAGTTAATTTTTCAAATTGAAGGCACTGGACTTCACGAGATATGCGCAGCATTTGAATTATTTTCTTCATGATTTTCCGTTCATCAAGTTTCACCAGTGAGGATGTTTTCTCGAAATTATTTAGAAGGACCAAATTCGTGCGTATTTTGCTATGCCAAGTATTGCACTTCCATGCTACTTAATTTTGCCTTATACATACATGAGCACAGCTCGTTTGTTATTAGACAGAAATACCGCGGCAAGTATCCGGTTGTCAAGAAATTTTTGAAAAATTTTGAAGTAAATTTCTACTACGTCATCTAACAAGCCAATGTTGTATCTACTTAGATGACCAACAAGTATAATCATCCCGAATATCAGTAACATTTGTTTATGACTGAACTTCACTGATTCCTTCATTACAAATATCCTCCATTGACTATCGAGAAGGATTTCAAAAAGTTTCATAATCGATTTACAGTGCTTTTTTCTCTAGAAAAGGTGTAAATGCTGTTAAGACTCCTAAAAAATTTTTGCGTGTGCTTAGTGATGATACAGCGAAGGAATCAATAAATTGCAAGTCACTGGCAAAATTTAAACTGGAAACAGTCTAAAATATGATGACCATCGTATGGGGAATTTGTCTTTAAAACTGAACATTTTAAAGATAACGTAAAAGAAAGGACAATTATCACGATTAGATCACTTGTAGAAGATCTGGAAGTCTACAAAAGTACTGTATTATTTTTTTGAAACAAAATACACTGATAACTTTTTGGTTAATTTAAGGCCGGGCCGTCCAGACTGGTGTACGGGCTTCAAAACTTTTTTTATTTTGGCATCATGAAGAGTGACATTTTGAATTATATATGACTATATGTTCAGTTGTAAGTGAACTTTTGTTTTCAACTGAGTAGAACCTCATTCGGCTTATGATACCCATACGATGCAGTTTTTCGTTAGGAGATTGCATCAACTTGATTGAACTCTACGGAATCCGAACTGCCAGAATAGTTTCAAAAATTGAATTAAATATTCGGAAGAATCTTGTCAAACTCAAGTGAATGACGAATTTCAATTTTGTTGTCTCATTTTCTCGAAACAGTTGGTGCACGTCTTATAACCACCGATTGGTATTTATAAATCATGAAGATATAAAGACCTTACATTATCCTTGATTAAGTGCATATAAATTATTTACTCATATATAATAGGACTCATCTCACTACATATACGTATACTACTACACAGATGTTGTTTGGTCTTGGTCCGTTAGGTGGTTGGCTGGTCCGTCTCTCTGTCACGCTGTTAAGGACTTAGATAGGAGAAAATTCCCGGTTCCATGTTCCTAAACTAATAGCGAGACTGTTAGATAAGGCAGTCCGGATCAGTGATACTGAAGATTGAGTGATTTCATGTCAAAGTTACTTTAAATAAGAGGTCTTGAGAATTTAACATCATGTATCCCACCATATTTGGCGGGGTGCAGCTACTTGTGCTATGAATAATGCTCACATTTTTCATAATTTTTGAAATGTATCTGTCACGAAAAGGATCTCTATCAAAATAAATTTGAAATTGTCAGTTACATAGAGTAAAAATAAAAATTGCTTCTCTTTAGGTTTCAAAAATTACCTGGTACACATGTCGGACTTGACGGTTGATGCACATTCGTAACCCTCTGAAATTAGGGAGCTATTTCTGCCGTGCCCTGTGGAACAGTTGAATATCGGGAAACCAAATGGCAAGTACACGCAACGATATTGTACGTCATCCATTGAAAACAAATTATACAATAGTGATAAACACTTAATGGACGATTAAACTGTAGGAGCACTTTTTTGCCACATCCTGTACATATAGTGTGCTCCTACATATATGTTTTATGTACACATACGCTCACTGTGATTATTTATGAGATAATTTAGATTAGACGATGGGTTTGTTTGAAGCTCACGATCCACATGAAATGTGATCCAAGGCGAGCAGAGAGAGAGAGAGGACCATTTGGAGGGGACTGCAGAGAATTGGAAATTTATGCACGAGCCTCGGTCCCTTACAGAGCCCCTTGCACATATAAACAGCTAGTCTAGATGAAGAAAAAGATAAATCGTAGAAGAGATAAAGAGGATAGTGTTAAAAATTAGATGAACCAATGTTCAAACGAAAGATACAAGTCCCGAAAGCCTATCTATAGCTGAGGTAACCTAACGCAGCCCCCTATAGGGACGCCAGTCCTCACAGCGTACGATGAACAAACCTATCTATATCTAACCTAGTATGATGGTACGTCCTCTGGTCCTGAGGGGGGTTAAGTATCATATACAAACGTAGCCTTCATGAATGCAGGAAATGACGATTTTCTGCAAAGAAGACTAATTAGTACGATACAATATTCAAAGGTTTTCATTCCAACAGCTTTTTAAACTGATGTGGACGGACAATGAAATGATTGGTGATGGTTTCATTCTTTAACACCAGCGTTTCTCAACAAGGATTCCGGGGACCCCTTGAGTTCCTTAAAACGTTCCTAAGGGTCCCGCAAGTACAAGTGAAATAAGCTAATGTACTTTTGAATTTTTATTTTATTTCATACATGTATAATTACTAAAGGAATCCAATGTATTCAAGGTTATTGTAATATTCTAATATGAACATCATCATATCTAACCTATTTGTTATTAAACGCAAATTTTACGCATGGGTAAAAAGTTTGAAAACCCCTGTCTAATTCTAAGTACGTTCATACACGTTTTTGATATCAGAACCACTTAATAACTCTTCGGTAAATATGTACTTCCATCGAGTTACAGAAAATCCGCTGCTCTCGGGAATGATCAAAAATTAGGACCTCCATTGCGATATGAAAAAATCCGACCAAGGATTTCGTTCTACATGGTTGTTATCCTCCAGCGCTGCTATCAAGCTAGCTCTCGTATGAACCGTGATGCAATCACCACTTCGAGTCTTACAAAAATGAGTTATCACCAACTTCAGTTATCATCGAGCAGGACGTGTGATCAATCTCAGCATTGATCGATCGTGCGTCCAAGGAAGATTAAATACCAGCTGCGAGCGGTGCTGTGAGATACTCTAGTGCGAAATGCTAGTGAGGGACTATCAAGTTTTTTCAGTATTGACAGATGGTAACGGATATTTTATGTGCCAGCGTTGGCTTCATTTCCTCTAAACAACTTGAAATGTTAACATTGATATAATAATTAGATTTAGGATTACACTGATCAAAAAACGATTAGCGCGTTACCTTTTTGAATGCTAATTTTCATACTCCACCCAGTCAAAAAATTTGCGGTACCATGGCAAAATGTAGATGTAAGTTAGATGACTTTTTACGCGTTTTCTCATTACAAAATCGAATAAAACGAATACGGAAACAAAAGATGCTTTTATTGTCAATGGTAGCCAGTACTGCACCAGCTCTCTTCGCGACAATAAACATGAATAATCCCGCTGGAATAAAGCCTTCAAAACAATCGACCGTCTTTGACCGGGATTAAGTTTGCACCGAGCTGGGAAGTCCATCTGTGAAGAGTCTCTAACAATGACAATAGGACTTAGGATTGTGTAAAGAACACTTTTTCCCGCAGTGTTCAATAGAAAAAAAGATCGTGAAGTGCAGTCATTTAGGGAAAATAGTGATAGATCTAAAATTCTGAGTACTTGCAACAGGCGTTCTCTGAAGCGATTGACTTTTAAGCAGACCGGCGATATGTGTTCAGCAGTTGACCAGCTTGTTCAACGAAGGTCCTAAGAAAATATCTGCTAGCACCATACTTCGACAATTGAAGGAAATAGGTCTAAGGAACTGGGATGCTACCAGGAAACCAATGCTCAGTAAAGCTAATCGAACGAAAGGGCTCCCATTTGCAAAAGACTATAAAGACTGGAATGTCGAGCAATGAAAACACGTCCTTTGGTAAGATGAATCAACTCTTTGTTTCAGAAAGATGGTCGAGTTAGAGTGAGGTCGAAAACTAATGGTGGTTTGAATGCTTCATGCATCTGAACGACAGTACAAGCTTCCGGAGGCAGTGTAGATATCTAGGGGATCTTCACATCGTCGGATTAGGTTTGAAAACCTTATGCAGCAACAAAGTGAAATCTCAGGATTATCTGAACACCCTAGGTGACCAAGTATACCCGTGTATCGATTTTAATATTCTTGATTGTTCTGATATTTCTGAAGACGATAACGCTCGCATCCATCGGTGTCATGCAGCTGCAAGGTGGGTTCAGGGATCATAAGGGATGATTTTCTCATGTGGAATGGGATCCACAGTTTCCTTATTTAAATACTGTTGAAAATTGATGGGATTAACTGGCGAGGGAGCAACGGGCCTCAGCACCTTTTCCTTCTTCGTTAGCGATCTTTCTCAACGTTTGCTTATTCTTGGGACAAATATTCGTTTAGATTGTACGCTAAGTAATTTAAAATCTATGCCTCATAGAATGAAAGCTGCAATCAACCTAAAAGGAGGTCCAATGAACTATTATGTTTGATTATTTTCGTTACATCTACGTTTCTTCGGGGTGTGATAAACCTTTTATCCGAGTAGTGTGAGTTAACAAACTGGCCTGTTGCTCTTTTTTCATAATCCTGCAATATTAAATTTCTTAATCACGAAAATTTTAATTAATTAGACAACGTCATCAACAGAACTAAAAATTTCTTGGTCACATTTTCCTGAAGTGATAAAATGTTATGCAAATACCGTACGACAGTTTTGTAAAGATATGTAAATGAACAACTAAAAGAAATTGAATTGGGAAATATTCGTACGTGGTATGTAACCAAGAACTATGTACCGTAACAATTTCCCTATCATTAAATTTTTAGTAAAACTTTAAAGAGGTGAATTTGAATATAGTATTCCATAGTCTGAAAATATGCTTTAAAATTGTATGCCCCACTTACACATGTGCATATCATTGCCTTCCATTCTGGATACTACCGAGGTGTTAATTTTTGCTGGCCCGACCAGAGCGGCCGGCTCTGTGGACTACAGGTGTCGCTCCCAGGGTTCTTCCTGTCTGTGGCACCCTAAGACTGCACTTTGCTCGTGTTAAAGACTTCGTTTTGATAATACTGAATGTTCGTTTACTTCTATGATGCAATTTGACTCTACTTGAGTATACTATGAGCAGTAACAATTTACTCGGTGAATAGCAGTTGAGTTGGGCAGAAAAATGGCAAATTATAGCAGCCGTCAGCGGAGACTGATGATGTTTGCAGAATGCACGCCCTGACGAAGCCTTAAGAGGGCTTGCCTCTGTTGCAGCCGCTCGATCTCGAGTGCCCAGCGAGCTCTGCAGCGGACCTTGAAAAATGTTCCGCCGAGATGTTGCGTAACTGATAACCACAGGGAAATTACTTGTGTGAGCTCGAGAAATGAGTATTAAAGAGGTCACGTCAGTCCATGTTCACTAGGAAATGACCACCAGCTGCCCAAAATAAGATTTAATGTCCTCATATATAGAAAAAAAATTTACCGAAAGTTTCGCAACCACATCAACTGATGCCACAATTTAGCATCATAAAATAAGGCAGAAAGTAGATGGCAACCAAAGACATCCTGCCATGTGCTATATGTGCGACACTGACAGGAATCCTACTATGTGCTATGTGCTACACTGACGGTGATAACACGTCTGCATACAAAGGATACTTTTGCACACATCTGGTACGGTCATTAAATATTTTCAAAGAGATACATTGTCAAATTGCCATTGCCATTAAGTTTGAAGACCATGAAGATGTCGAGTGGGAAGAAAGACTGGAATAATTACCTCCCAATACATCGATACAATTAAACACAAAAATGTTGTAGAAATATTAAGCAGCCGATTAAATTCAGGTAATAAAACTATTGTGCAAAACACACCGACGCAGATAATACGTGGATGAATTATCCTTCAAATATTTTACACCCGGCACGACAAACTCTGCCATGATCAAGGACTGACTTAAAAATGCATATTTAAGAGAGGGCGTTGCCCCGATTCACTGACAGACTCCACATTTCCCAAATATTGTGCCTAGGGATACGGTATTTATTTTTATTTAAAAGAAGTGTGCGAAAATACCCCTTGCTATTCACCGTATTTTGCTTTTATTCTTGGATATTTGATTCGGATTATTTTTACAGCCCCAAAAGAACTCTGTGTTATAAATAGTTTTATGATTTTGTCGCAGAAGGAACTCATTTCAGTCAGACATGCTATGCACCTACGTGGCATTTCTACGAAAAGCTATTTACTTCAAGTTCTTCCCCTTAAAACTTCTGTGTAATTGTCAACGGTGATCTTGGTAGGAATTATCCCTTAATTAAAGGGGTAACCTTTCGACGAGGGTGTGGACTTCAAGAGCAGAGGGGAACCCCACACCCTTGTCAGTCAATGCTATCAGCGCAAGGCTGAGTCAGCGCTGGAACTCCTATCGCGACTGCAGGATGCGAGAATTACGCATCACTCAAGGTGGAAGCGCCCAAGAGCTCATGTGGAGAGCTACCACAGCTCTGTGCACCAAGTAGGAAAATTTTATGTACCTATCAATAGTTATGATAAACATATTTAGCGCAGGACGACACTTTTCCGACTGTCCAGCTCTAGGGAAACATAAGAGGCTTCAAATGCGTCGTAAGTAGAGTTTAAAAATGTTTCATTGTTTAGTTTTGGAATTGTCTTCCTGTAAATTCCGCAAAGGTCCGGAAAATCAAGATAGTAAGCTTGCGAGATTGTTGTCCATGTCAAGTGAGGAAACAACGGAAACTTGTGCTCTGCGGAACTCAACCGTGACTGAGACTAAGGAACAATTCTTACTTATAAAAAGTTATTTATCAATGTACAATTAATGTTCTGTTTTTAATTGAACGATTTCGGTGAAATCTAACGAGCGAGATGCGGAGATAAACTGGAACGAGATACGAAGACTTTATTATCACACATGACTGAAGCAACAGAATAGAAACTTTAAACGCAATGATGACGATAAGGTGAAATGTACATTCGTGCCCACATCGAAATTGGAACGACATTGTGATATATTATGCAAACAAAAATGAGTGCAGCGACATGCACACGAGTGTTAAGATGGGATAATATACAATTTTACACTGCCACCGTCGGTATTGAAAGAACGTGTGCGAGTAGAACAAGAGATTTCACTCCAAATTTAGGCGGACAAGCTTTGTGGTTGCTTTATTTATGTAATATTTTGTAAATGATCATGAAATTTGAAATCATTGATCTCAGCTTTGGTCACAATATGCTAGAACACGATACTGCTGAAGTACGACACTGCTGGAGCATGGTACTACTAGAACACGATACAGCTAAAGTGCGGCACTGCTAGAACACAATACAGCTGAAGTGCGGCACTGCTAGAACACATTACAGCTGAAGTGCGGCACTGCTAGAACACGATACAGCTGAAGTGCGACACTGCTGGAGCATGGCACTGCTAGAACACGATACTGCTGAAGTGCGGCACTGCTAGAACGCGATACAGCTGAAGTGCGGCACTGCTGGAGCATAGCACTGCTACGACACCATGCTGCTGAAGTGCGACACTGCTGGAGCATGGCACTGATTGCAGACAATGTCTCAGGTAATACGCATCTGCACTCTTATACAGAGAAGCAATATTTTCAATGTTTAATTGAACGACAAAGATGCAAAGAATGTTAACATATTTACATAAAAAAACAAATACCGTTGTATCTAGTTTAACGTTATACAGCTTAGTTACGTAAAAATTAAAAGCTGAGACTCCTAGGGTAGAAAAGAATGACAGGATTACGTTTCCACAAGGGTCACCAGCACCTTGCAATTATTTACTTCTCCAGCTCAAACTTGGGAATTTGCTTCCATAGAAAGTACCATCCCAGCTGATAGACAACCCGTCAAGATGTCCTCAAGACCAATTCGCTCGCAAAGGTTGAAGTCTAACGGTAAACTTGACGCCTGCAGGAAGGGAGAGGCTGTACAAAACTGTTACGATTTCAGTTTACTTCTTACTTCTTACATGCTTTTGTCTCCGAAATTCTTAAACATCGGGTCTGAATCGTGATAATACGTTGCGTCGTGTTAAAACGTACCCAGAGGCTATCTTTCCGGGTTTCCGCTTCGACAAGTATGAGTGAACGTATGAGATCTATAAAACATTGCTATTTTACAGCCCAACAGTAATGATTTTGAGGGAGAACTCCTGCGTTTTGTAAAAATATCCTAACAGCGTCTTATATTTAGTAGACATTACGGAGACGTCTAGCAGTGAATGCTGCCGTGTACGCGGTCGGAATGTACGAAAGTCTACGCATGAGGCACGTACAACTTCACAAATTCGAGAAGAAGGTTAGTTAGAAAGTTAGTTGCTGACTTTAGTGTCTCGCATCCTTTTGACTAGGAATTAGCTCAGGGTTCCTGATTCCTGATGAGTGTTGCACTCCATTTACATGCACCAAATTCAATTTCAAGCTGACCAAGTTTTTCGTCTAGTGTTTGTTCCTTAGAAGACATGAAAACAGATTCCAAGACTTGCAAGCTTTGGTTTTACAGTATTAGAAATAATTTTTTAGGATTCGCATAAGCCGCACAATAAAATAAGTAATTACAAACTGATATAAAAACATTCAACCCTGTGCTGAGTCCATGCAAATCCAAGCTGCATATTTCTCACCAGTAACCTCACTCTCCCAGTGCACGCATTCTTAGAAACCACGGTCTTGAAACCACGGTCTTGAAACAAGGGTCTTGAAACCACGGTCTTAAAATCACGGTCTTGAAACCACGGTCCTGAAACCACGGTCCTGAAACCACGGTCCTGAAACCACGGTCTTGCAACCACGGTCTTAAAACTACGGTCTTAAAACCACGGTCTTGAAACCACGGTCTTGAAACCACGGTCTTGAAACCACGTTTTTGAAACCACGGTCTTGAAACCACGGTCTTGAAACCACGGTTTCAAGTCTCCGTTCGGCAAATGTGTTGCCACCATGCCAGGGCCCACCGCAGGCCCGTCACGCCTGGCGCGCTTTTATTCAAGTATGCCAGAGCTAGTAATGCAAGTGTGGAGATCGAAAGTCTTCAGTCACCAGATATCATCAACTTGACGTCAATAGAAAACATGGTCTACACAGTTTCAGTCATCTTTCAGAGCACACGTCATTCTCCGATCGAAGGCACATTTGTTATGCATGGATACGTTTTAAGTTCTTCGTAGTCACTCTGTAGTGGATGAGCACCTTAAATTAATCTCCTCTACATTACTTTGAGTCTCTCTACTTGATTTTAGGTATGTTATTCATACCTATGGCCGTTATTGTCCGATATACGTTAATTTTTTCTCAATATATAAAGACCTTGACTCGGCACCTCTCACAGTTGTGCGGTCTTGGCTCCTGGCGTCAGAAGACGGGCAGTAACTCCGTTGGTAAACATTCAGCTTCGATATAATGCAAGCATGAACAATTTTCCGAATTAATCAACTTTGAAATATGGCTGGCTTGAGAGGAGGTGTGAACACTTTTCATTACCAATTTTGCTAAACTTTCTACACAGTTTGGATAGCAACACAAACTTTTAAAGTGAATTTCGTATTTTTATAAGAAGTCCACATTCCTATTTTGATTTGACCTCAGAACATGACACTACTCGAGTTATGTGGTATTGCATTCTGGAGCCAGTCGAGCCATAGGATCATATAGTTAGGAACTAGTTTAACTGATCTATTCTGGCGTTGCGCAGAGACCGAGTTCGTCCTTCGTCAATCCCATGTTCATTTTTCTTCTTCTAGGCTTTAATTTGCCTTGGGAGCTGACTTCGGTCGTCTGATTGCGTCAAGCCGATTTCAATCAGAATAGGACTTCTGCCTTCGCATACTTGCCTCCTGAATATAATTTTTTATTCTGTAGCTTCCACTGGTGCGTTGTATCAGACTTGACTTCACATCTGAATTTTGCTTTAATATCCTGACTTTATTTTTCATATAATTGGCCATGATGTTAGGGTATTATTTGGACTTAATTTCAGATATCATTAACTATCAGATTAACACCATGTGTTTTCTTAACTTCCAGTACTACTGACGACGATGAACTTTACTTTCTCATCGATGCCATTAAGTTCATTTAATGCTCTTAGGGCGTTACAGTGACTATTAAAAGATTTTTTCTGTACTTTTGCCAAATAATTTTATAAATAACAGTATCTGGAAATGAAGTGAGCGTTCTGTGATATTGTCTTTGAAAAGAGCGTATTTTACAACGCTCACTAAAAATAGCCCTAATTCCATTATTTGAAAACTGGCTGGTCAATGAGTATCTGCTTATTTTCTCTCTTAAATTCTTGAAGTTAAGTATCTGTAACATTTTCTTCCCAGACATTGATGTAAGATTCGCCACTTTTACAAGCCGCAGTGACAAAATGAGGAACAATCGCGAGGTCGTGGAAGCCAATTTTTGTATTTTTAGAAACTGAGATTACTTGAATCATCTAAGACCATTCTCCACGCTTCTAACATCTCACTTATTACGAGGATCGCAGGGAAAAACCTCGAGCTCCATCATTATACCTACGAGTTCTGGAAAAAACGCTTCCGGGTCGGAGAAACTGGCAGTTAAATATGTAAATTCTGCGCAGTTGTGGTGCGCAGAACTGAATAGAAATAGCCGCTTTGGGAGACGTATCCAAACTCCTGCAACACAACGCGATACGTGTCGAAATGCAGCACGAAAAAATAATGATCATCTTACTGCGAAGAGCTTGCTAAGAGTCGCTCAAATTACACGGTTCCCTAGAGAAGTATTTGGCGGGGAGTAATTTGGCTGAATGTATGACGAACTGTTCACAAGTGATGTTTATAACCCCAAAATTCATTTCATGGTACTCATTAAAAGAAGAAGTTACGACTACGTGGAAGCAAAATTGGCGTGCTTGTAGTGAAAATTGGTGCGAATGTTTGTTTGGTGCATAACACCGAAGCAGCAGTTATGTGGGAGTAATTTGACTTAGTCTGCTATTCAAAGTTGGAAACATTGCTTTAAAATTTTCGGTCAATTTGGCAGGGTAGAAAAGAAAATTTCTGCGTTACTTATTCGGTGCCTGCTCAACTTCTACCAAACATTTTGTCAGCATTCGGGGAGAATTTTAGCAGCCCAACGTTGCGAGGGCCACGAAGCTGGTAGAGCACCAGCGGCAGTGACGGTCTCTACGGCGAACACAGGCATCTAATGTTGACCAGCTCTTATTTGATTGAAGCGAACAACCAAATTTCAAGCTCAATAAATGCAAGTTTTTCATTATCTTATCTTACTGCGATTGCTAAAAATATTTTCCCCACTAACAATCATGAAATTTAACAGATGATTACATCAATAGTGAATATATATTGCCCCGGATAAGCTTACAATACATCATTAAAAATGTCAGTTTAGGCATTTATAATCATCAGAGGTAAATAAAACTTTTACTGCTCAGAGAACATGAATTTAAACAACAATGGAAACATTCAGAAAAATGAATTACAACAATTTATTTGTTTGGCACAAAAAATATCAAAATTAGAAAAACAAAAATTTACAACCCATTTACTTATTCGTTTCTTAACATTTTCTATCATAATCCTTGTTGCTAATTACAGCATGTAGACGTATAGAGTAATCTCCTACGAATATCTTACGTGTGCTTGAAGTAAAATTATTTTGTTCGATAAACACTACAATACACAATTGTCGTGTGTTTTTATCAAATGTCGTTGTCACCTAAATTTCACCCGTCAAAAATAATTCACGCAACGCTACGTGCGTCTGCACCCAAGACGAGCATCGGCGCTAAACTCGAAAGGCTGCATTCGTACCAAGCACAGCGAACACTCGACGTTGTCGCGAGTGACGCAATCACAATAATAGGCAAAGAGCAATGCGGTCAAATAAATTTGAAACGAATGACCGTTTCACTGTAATTTGTTGCGAGAAATTAGATCGTCGAAGTTTACAACGAGTAACGTCACGACCGAAATTTGTAGCGAGTAATGTGACTACAGAAATTCACAAAAAATAACGTTATCACTGAAATGTGTCACGTGTAACGTGATCACAGCAGTTTGTAACGAGTAACGTACGCTACCACTAAATTTATGACGAGTATCTGCCGCGGTGCTCAACTCCATCGTTCTTTAGGGTGGAAATCGATGAAAAAAGGAAAACTGGAAATACTTGGAATTACTGAAACAACAAAAAGTACCGTAAGCCTTATTTAAAATTCCCACTGATATTTTCCTATATTTATCTAATTAACAGTTATGGACAGAAAATTATACGGGGACCTGAACACAGTTCAATTTGCCTAAGAAATAAAAGACGTATGTCTCCCTATAAAGTTCCGCGGCAAGAAAGCCTCAAAAAATTCTGAATATTATGCTCGTATAACACGTTCAGACTTATGAAAATATGTATTAAATGAAATTTCATGGTCACTTTATGAAGAAGATTACGCTTTACGTTAATAGAAAAGAGGTAAGTTTACACATTAAAGACAATTACCGTAGTTCATGTGAATTATTCTGTTACAAATAAAAATCTGGTTAATTACTACGACGAAAACAGAATGAAAATTTTGGTAAAGGGTTAATCAGTCATTCTGGCTCCTATAGAATATTTCTGCGGAAAAATCAGAACTAAGACCTAGAACATGAGTTTAGTTCAATGGAAGAAAATCTGACAAATAAAATACTGAAGCGTTCAGCCTTGGCAGAGCCAGTAATTCACGGCAGACTTTGCTGGGCTAGTCTCTTTTAATTGCTCTACATATATTCAACGCAAAATGCATTACCTTTCAAATAAACCAAGTTAGGACAGTTTTTATGAAATGTATTTTTTGTGTGAGAGAAGAAAATATTACTGTTCTTATCAGTGAAAGCGAAAGGAGCTACGTCATATGCCGTATTCCAACCATGTTGACTCCGGAGAAGTTAGAGGTTGCCATTCCTTATATTTTAGCGAAATTTCATGAACGAACTGTGGCTGGCTTAGCAACAGATACATCGGAAATTATAGTTTTAGAAAGGGGTAAAGAGAACAAATCATTATTCCGATGAAAAACGTCTGAACGAATATTAACAAATCAACATTTATACAGCGAAGAATCGAGTTACGTCAGCGGTAAGAATTGATGTAAGTCACGTATGAGTGGGGTTGCTTTGGACTTTTTCCTTAATGGATGATTCACGGGGAGGCAAAAACACTCCAGGGGGCATTTCTTAGATTCAAGATAACAGCCCTCATTTTAATATTATGTCGTGTATTTTGGCACTTTCCCTCATAATCAGTAATTAGACTGGTAGTTGATATACAAAAATTGTTCTTTTAGGAAAAGCGCCCCTGACCCTTCCTGCACCGTATGTCACGCACGAAAAACCTTGATATCGTGCAAGTATTGATAATTTTCTGTTTCTTGCCCTGCAGCCACAGAACTCTCGCCTCAGGTGCTCTTTTATCGCGAATATTACAAAAGCAAGTATTTAATTAATTCTAATCTTATCCGCAATTTATCGTAAGCATTTCTGCGATCTGCCGTTCGTACCTTGGAAATATTAAAAGTGTTTGTATACCAACGTTTTAATCGTTGAATATCGAAATTTATACGTGCGGTTGAAAATGATCTGAGAGTCTGCGTATCGAATTGAAACACTAACAGATTTGCGTAGCAAATCAAGAGTTAATTCAAAAGCTAATTCTAATTTATGCTCATTCTTTGATACATTCTTCTTAAGAGTTTTTCTTGTATCTTAGATTGCGAGAATAATTCACCTGTACTCTCATTATAGCAATTTAGGTATGACTTTCAATTTCTAACAATATACACTATTTAATAATATGAGCCCATTACCCCAAAAAGCTGCGATGGCAGGAGCATAATTTTACATAAGCATCGCTTGGAAATAGAGTGAGAACAGTGTAGAGAGTTTGGTTATTGCTTACCAATTACTTTTTTCTTCCAACTCATTTAAGCGTTTTATGTCCGTTCCTGACTCGAGGCCAATAACGCGAGCCACCTCATACTCGGGAGTGCACATCCGTGCCCTCATTTGCAGGGTGTTGGTAAACAGGCGAACACCTTCTAGGCTACTATCATGTGGGGTAATTATTCAAGCCCATTACTCTATTGTGACAGGCACAAAATTTTTAATGGGCTATTGTTATCCAGCGACTTACGATCCCCCAGGAATATGCTCTGATTAAGATTAGGAAGAAGTACTTCCATGGGATTCACTACTTAGGGTCTATGAGGGCTTCAGACTCGAAGTCTACGTCAGTTCTTCCTGAGCTTTTGAACTAGTTTCGAAAATGTTGTCAAAGAAAGCAACTTCTAACATGCACTATAAGTTTATCCATCGGAATTTCTCATATCTATTTTCACGTAATGATTGAAAATCAATCCTCTTCAAGAACATCGACAAGAAACCTTCAACTCGTATGAAAAAGGAATGGAAGCAACGCACGAACTCTTCGCGCAAAAAATGCTGAAAGTAAAGGATCTTTCGATTCGATCGAAAAGTCTTTTCCATTATGCTGTGGTGCAGCTGGGAGAATACATTTACCAAGCATCTCTTCAATCTGATCTGATGGATCGTGGAATTTTAATACCCTACCGAAGATCGCGTGCGTTCATAATGGCTTCACTGACAAAAATGAAAACAGTCAAATCAGAGTCATGTTTTTTGTTGCATGAGTAAGGTTCTTTCGTAGTAAATATGACTAAGAATGAAGTAAAAACTTCAAGGGCAATCTATTATTCGAATGAAGAGAGATAGCAACCATTATGAAAGTACGCTTTCAAGCTTCAAAACACCAAAATGTCATTCAATTCCTATTCGGAGCTCTTTATGGAACAGCATGTATCATTGTGAGACTATTGCTGCAAATCATGCTTAGGATAAGCGAATAAATTTATTTATAAGGGGAACATTGGTTGAACAATGTTTGACTGTTTGAATTTTATTGGTTAAATAATTATCAATGATATGAAAAATCATTTTCATTCAATTAGTTCGTGCAACTGTTCACTACATCTTCAAATGTCACCATATCTATCAGCAATCAACTATTTACCCAATAATACGTTGAAGTTTATTTCTCAATATGTCTCGCAGATTTGTTAAAATTAGTTGTTGGTAGGTCATTTTTATCAGAAATAAAGTTTGATGGAAAAATATCGTCCAATTAAGGAAATAAATGCGATTCCATGAAGAGAATGGCAGGAAATAAATGTGATTCCATGGAGAAGACGGCAGGAAATAAATGCGATTCCATAAAGAGGACGGCACGAAATAAATGCGATTCCATAAAGAGGACGGCAGGAAGTCATGGGGACTGACAACCTAAGCAGGCGAAAAAATTAGTTCCGTGACATTTTCATGCTCCATGTGTGAGTTATTTCGGCAGAAAAATGCATAGGCAACGTATAATCAATAAATCCTTTATTGTCATTTCGGCTGTTTCCATCGTTCTTAGTCGGTATGATTACCATGAAACGTGCACAGAAATCAACGTTACGCGGAAATGGGTTAAATATTTAAAACATACTAGAGACAATTATCAGACATTGGCCGAGTAAAAAACAATTTACCACAAGATTTAAAATCTTAATTCGCGTATGACGTGAATTTTTGATGTACATAGACTTCAGGCTCACATTAGTTCTTTCTGCCGAATCTGTGGCTGCGGGTGTGGTCGTCTTGAAAAAAAAACATTAAAACTGCTTCAGACTTCTGTTAAATTTCATCGGGCAATTAGAACTGAATGTTTTGGCGGTCAGTAATAGCTATAATAGCTGCTATAAATTTAATGCAACGCTTACGAGGGATCGGGATGCCTGATATTTATTACTAAATGCTTCAAAAATACAATTTGGACTAGGTTCAACAACAGAAAGGTATTATCTCAGCCTATTACGGTTACGTCACCATCATGTGCAGGTCTGTCGTAGTACGTGACAACGATGGAGGAAATCTAGCTTGAACGCTCCACTTCCACAAGTAACTCGACGTGAGCGGGCAATCTTATCCTAACTTCTCTGTGTACATTGTATGAATTACTGTCACCTTCGAGATATGGAAAGCCTACGGTTCTAAACAAGATCTGTTTCCCGCAATACATCGGCAGTTTGCGCCGCTTAGTTACGCAGGCCTGGGGTTATAGTTGGTAAATGGGCAGCAAAACTTTCTGATAGAATTGCTTCTCTGTCAAAGTTCGCTATGAATGATTAAAAAATATTTCTTAATACCTTTTGTAAAGCCAAATTTTGAAATATTGATCGACTCTTCAGTTTTGCTGAAGCAGAGACTATGGAGACACTTTACAATTAACAACGCATTTTTCTCCCCAAAAATATTATTAAAATAGGGAAGAATCTTGCGGTTCTCCCATTCGGGCAACGAACGATAGTGTCAGTAAATAGCGTCTTCACTCCGGACATTCACTCGCAACATTTCTCCAGCGTCTCACGAAAATTACCGCCTAAGGATATTCATCTTTGTTCTTCCACGGAACCTAAATTCATCTGTTACTTGCGTGTATAAATTATGTGTTGTTGAAATTATTTGATATAATGACACTAAGGTTTTCAGCTAATATAGAGGTATGCTTGAAATACTAGGAATAATCTGATAACTTAGCGACGCTTTAATCACCACAAAGTTAGAAATCACTCTTGCAATAACAACAAGCAGTTTGACTACTGTCATTAACATAACTCAATTTAAACGCGTATAGCAGACGTACAACTTAGCGCCTAGTGAAAGCAGTCCTTTGCCCTCCATTAAAGCCACACCCATTTATATAAATGACGTGTGACCGATTGCAGAATAAGTTTTTTTGTTTGGACCAGCAGTATCCCTTGTGCTGACATATGCGTGAGTTGCATTCACTTCGAAAAATACGAAAATTTTCGTCGTTTGAATAAACCTACAGCGGGAAGTACTCGTATGCCAATTTAAAGAATGTCATCAGTTTCCACGGTACACCATAGTGTGTGAAAGAAAAATTTCGTCGTCTGTCCTTGGAAAGTTGACCTCAGTATATATTAACAGTTCCTAACAAACTTTGCACATAAATTTCAGTTTGTTATTTCTTCAACAATAGTTTGGAAGCCAAAGATGCAATGGCTGCTAGTTTGTTTTAATATTTCATGCTTGAAAAGTATCTGGCGACGCATGCACAAGTTGCTGGAAATTTTGAGTTAACTTTTGGAGTCAAACCCTTTCCGTAGGTGAAATATCCCCGCCTTCGATATTCGCAGCGCGTGGAAACAACTGCATTAAGCGACGGGTAAATTGATGTTGAGCAGAATTATCGGGGACGCCAGAATGGCATAATGATCAAGATTCATCCTCATGAACATTTATGAAATGCAGAAAATGCTCAGATAAAGTCACGAACGTCTGGAGAGCATGTGACGGATTCTAAAATTGGGCATCCTTAACCTACGCTATCTTCCGCACAGCCTTAATGAAAGGGAATAAACGAGTTGTAATTCCCGTGAAACTAGCATTAATTACACTCGCTTACTTCAGATGTGGCCCTAAACGAGGATGTTGAAGCATAAGACGATGTTTAAAAGGCAGTTTAGGATCGTTGGGCTTAGAAAGCTCCAAGAGATAAACACAATCTTAAACGTGGATGAAGCTAAGTGACACTGGGTACAAAAGTAGACCTCGACTTTTCTGTGGGGTAAAATAATAGGTTGAGTAATTGGGTAAAATTCAGGCGTCCATAATAACTTTCATAACACGCTTGACATATCCAGTTCCTTGTTTTAATATTTCTCTGTAATCACTACAGGAAAACTATGCTCGTGACCAGAAAAGGAGCTCGCACAACCAGAAAATAATAAATTAATTTTAATTGAGCACCGCTATTTCTTGGCGTCTGGTCCTCTTATGATATGAACACGAGATAAGCTTGAATTTCCTGCAGATCCTTATCTGTAATAACGTTGTTCGCCTTACAGCGGCGTTTGGACACTACACACGCCCTTGTATTCAGCTGTTTGAACACAAAAGTGATTACTTTTGGAGATTTCAGCGACCATTAAAGCTAATTGGCAGCTGAAAGATAGTCCAATGTACCACATCTGCTAATTGTAAGAGAATGGTAATCTGTTGGAAGGAGGTAATTCTCCAGCAAACAAGATCATTTTGACCTTCTTGGGTCAAAATGCCCAGCCAAAACTTTGTTTAATGAGCCCTCAGACTACGAGCTAGTGTTTGAGAAGGAAGAATTTGTGTAGTTTCTGCAGAATACTACAGAAAACCATCTCTGAAATCCTTAAGAAATCCCTCATAATTATTTAACTGCGCTCATGGTTACAAACTACAAACATAAGTCGGTCGCACCTGCGCCCTCGCCGCACCCGATTCCTTGAGTTCCGTAACGTCATCAGAGTTCAAAAACGCCCCAAGCTAATTTTAAATGTGCACAGAGAAGAATCATGTTAAAATTTTATTTCACCTGAATTCTTCTCCGTCGAATCAAATGCTTTATTCCAAAATTTTGGGCTGAATATAAAATATTATTGCAATATGCATTTGCGTCCAAAATTATTCGTGCCTTGTTAGTCATCAGGACTTGTGTCAACTACAATAATCTGTCATAAAACTTTTTCCCAGTCACAGACGAGTTAACTCGTTCTTACCCGACTCAAATTTCTTAGAAGTGTAAGGGTGAACTCCCCAAATGTACGATTTAAGATGTAAAAAAATCTTGAAACTAGTTTACTCGCTCCTTCTTGCCCGATCTCGGTAAGAACCGGCCGTTCCCCAGCATACTCGTGCTTCTCGAGCAAATAAACTCATCTCAAAATGTTCGTTTCTAGCGAGGAACCTGCAAGGACAGGCAGGGGTTAAACCAAGATTTTGTCATAGATTTTATTGCAGTTGGGTCAATGGATATTAAAATACCAATTTCACAAAATAAACGACCAATAAATTGACACAGTATTATAGTACGCGTGCATTGAAAAATCAACACATCTAACAAAAGTCTAGGTTCATAACTAATCATACCCTCCTTAACAATCAATAGTGGGGCCTTTATTGTTCATAAAAGGCGTCAAACGATTTTGTTATTGGCGGTTAGGTTGTTAACGCATCTGCTGATATTTTGAACTACTCTTTTATAGGAAAATTTTGCAGCTCTTTTAATTTTTTCATTTTTCTCGTTATGGTTTTATGTTGAATGTTCGCCACAAAATGTCGATAGGATTGAAGTTTTGACTTTATCTCCGCCACTTTAAAACATTAATTGTATGGTATTGAAACCTTTTAGCTCACTGATTTCTCAGTGCACGTGGGATCATTGTCAAGTTTGAACATCCAGTTATGATCAAGTTTTAGCTTTTTTGCTTGCATTTTGGATATTATTTTTGACTTTTTTGATGGAATAATATTTATTCATTATTCTATTTACTTTTACAGTGAGTCAAATAAATATTCGTAATTACCGTCCCAAATAATTTACATTTTTCGCTAATGAACCTATTTCGGAAATCCTTGGAGAATTATGAGTCCTACATAAGAAAGGGCAAAATCAAACATACTAGGTACTGATTAGTGAAGAAGAATTTATCTGTAAATGTTCAAACAACAATGAAAATAAGAAAACAGTGAGTCATGTATCTATTGGTAACATAGCATTCAACTATATTAATACTTGGTCGGATAGCCCTTATTAGCTACAACCGCTTGCAGACGATGCTTGTATGAAGAGATGAGAGATATGATGATTTGATGATTTCCTCATTCCAACTTGAATTTTCAACTATTTCAAATATTTTCAATTGGATTAAGATCTGGCGAATGAGAAGGCAAGTCTACGGAGCCACTCTGAAGTTTATTTCGATTTGTGCGTAGGGTCGTTATCTTGTTGAAACACACATGTATTTCTTTTCAACCCGAGCATCTGGACAGAAGGCATCAAATATTCAAACAAAATTTCACAATAATTAGCCGAATTCATGATTTTTTAATGACGTGGAGTCGTCTTGAGCCCGCAGAGGAAAAACAACCCCATAATATGATGATTCCAGCACCATGCTTCACTGTGGGAAGGGTGTTTCGTCGCTGCGTGGAAGTATTTGGTTTTCGTCAAACAGACCTTTTATAACTATCGCCAAACAGGACAATTTTTTGTCTCATCTGACAATAGAATATCATTAAAATTGTCATCTCCTTCGTCGATAAGTGCATTTGCATATTGCAATCCAGATGCAACATGTTCTTTTTTCAGCGGTGGGACTTTTCGAGCAGCGCCTTGCATCAGGTTTTCTTACGCAGAACATTGCTAATGGTTTGCTTCGATACGGTCACTTCTTCTGATGACAAATGTTCTGCTGATTCTCGCGAGATATCTGAGGGCCTTTCCTAACTATTGATACAATTTTAGAGTGATCTAGATGTGATAGTTTACTTGAAGTACCTGATCTTGCTTTATTGACCACAATCCCTTCAAATATCCATTTCCTTATATTGGCCTGTACGGTGCTAAGTGGAATAGCGAATGTCCGGGAAATTTTCTTGTAACCGGTGCTAGACTTGGGTTCATTTATGAACATACTTCTCACTTGAATAGTATGTTCCTTAAATTTTGGTATCGTGATAATTCTGAGACTTCTTATTTGGGTACAGTCTGTTACCTCACTGGAAATCAAACCTGTCCATGTACCCTTCTAGACTACGTAAATTGTTTTGGAATTTTTTAGAAAATGGAAAAACCAGATTTCGTTTATTTTTATCCTGCTTGTGGTAATGAATTAAGTTATTTGAGGATTTTAAAAATTCGTTACCAATACTTTCTTGCCCCCTGTATTTTTATTTCAATTGTTAATTGAACGAAATAAATTCTCGTACACTAAACATTACCTACTGTGTTTGATCTTGCCCTTTCTTATGTAGGACTCACAATTCTCCAAAATTTTCGAACTACGTTTAACAGTCAAAAAATGTAACTTATTTGGTACGTCACGAACATTTATTTGACTCACTGTGGAAGTCTGCCAGTACCCCTCGCACAAAAGCTACCCTTACATCATATTACCACCTACGTGTTTGACTGTTGATAGTTTTTACCTTGAATTTCTTTTTCTTCTTCCTTAAACGCAGGTAATATCTCTACACCCACAATTTTTTGTAGCTTTGTTTGACCACGGAACTTTCAGACAGTTCGATGATGAACGATCGATAAGAAAACTAGCGAACTTCAAAACGACTTAACATGTCTCGGTAGCAATAAAGGTGTCTTCATGGGTAGATTTTCTTTCATCCCCTTTTCATTAAATGCTTTTTGTTGTAAATGTCTATAAAATTGATGTCAATATGGTCCTGATGACTTGAAATTTTCTGTGCAATCGTTCTAAGATTCTTATTTACCATCCTGACCACATTTCATGCATATTTTAGCAATATTTTATTTTTGCTCCTGCTTTCACCGATGTTTTGGCATGTTTGAAAGATTTGGAATTCATTTATATTGCTTTGAATTATCTCCACAAATACATCAAATTTTTCGGAATTCACTTTTACATCCGTCTATCTTTGTGAAAGTTTTATGTTGGTTTACTTAGCTTAGGTACCCGCTCAGTTTTTCTTTCCTTCGCTAGTTAGTTCAGAAAAGTTTGCAAATTAGTTAAGAAAAATTTAGCACTGTTAATATTAGGTTAAGTAGAATCGTTGACAAAGTTTCTGAATAAAGAAGTCATATAGGTTGTACTCAGTTGATAAAAAAAAGTGAAATCTGCTGAATTCATTATACAGATCAAGTAAAGAAAACAGGAAAAGAGTAACAAAAATTGTGAATAATAATTTTAGTCTCCACGGTGACATAGACACTGCGGATATATTCAACAATTTTTTCGTAAACATAGGTAGAACCATTACTGACAGCGTTCAAATGATCCGAACTCAAATGACCACCTGCATTATACCACTCACTTAAGTGTAAGCCATTCATTTTTTTAGACCAGTATCTATATATTTGTGAGGTGATAAACTGCACTAATGCTTTACAAAACAAGTCAAACAGAATTAAAACGTCTCCCGTAAAACTGTTAAAATCCATAGCTGACTTAATTTCGCCTGTCGTCGCTGATCTGTTAATAATTTTTTTTTTCACCGGAATCTTTCCGAACACTCTGAAAATAGCGAGAGTAAATCCAATTTTTAGAGTAGCGACGACAGTGTGTGAATTATTAGAGATCAACCTATGTTCTTCCAATGTTTAGTAAGATATTTGAAAAAATAGCCCACAAAAAATTGTATTCATGTCGTGAACTTAATTCTTATATATATATATAACAAACAATTTGGCTTCCGGTCTCAGAGATCA
>VOMN01127687.1:0-50738 GCA_014899125.1 Orchestia grillus
CCGAAAACCGCTACCAAATGCACTGCTTACTACTGGCAGAGGCCATTGAAATATAGAGATAGGACCCCATAGTATACACAAGCTGATTCGTGTTGCAAAATAGTATGAGGAGTACGTAAAACATCGTAGAAAACAATCTCAATGAACCTCAAGATTAAGCCAATATCAGATTTTATGGCAAGAAACTCATTACTTACAGACAGCGATATGACGAGAGCGGCCCAGCTGCATCAGATCTAGCCAGCTCAGGTGCTGCCAGTCATTAACTCACCTGCAGGGAAGTTTGATCTCCTTTGAAGATAGTCTCTGGCATCTTCCGCGGTTACTGAAGAGTACGAAAGCAAGTTTATAAATAGTAAAAAAAAGACTAAGACAAAGAGGAATAGAAAAGTAAAGCCCTTTACGTACTCTAAAATTCGTTGAGAATTCTTATTAAATATACTAAGTACCCTGGAGGAAAGACTGTAATTGAAATCCATCTAATTTTCATTCAATATTTTTTCACTACAAGTCAGAGCAGAACTTCATTCACTTAAAGATCTCAAAGAAAATAAATTTTCATTTTTCACTGAAAGAGAAAATTCCACAGATTATTCATAATTATTGATAGCTCCATAGTGCAAAATTCATCTCACATGATAAGTGATAATTTTATTCATTCGGGAGCCCCGGAGCTGAGGGCTGACGGGGGCCCTGGCGAGCTAGCGCCGTGCAGCCTGGCGACTGACGACGATCGCCTCTAGTCAACTCAAGACGCTCGTGGGACTCCAGTTTCAGGGAGCCTGGGGAGGGACTTCTTTCGAGGTCTCCAGCTATTTTTCTTTTTCAATTAAACTGCCAGACTGGCGTGCACGTTTGTGTGCTCCATAAAAAATTTTTCATTCGTAATTCGGGACATTGTGTTTTATCAAAGGCTTGATACCAACTCCACTGCAGTAGAACTTACAAGATAATGATACATCCCAGAGCTGCTCTTCTCTCCTCAGTGCTATACGTATCAGGCTCCCAGAGCTGCTCTTCTCTCCTCAGTGCTATACGTATCAGGCTCCCAGGGCTGCTCTTCGCTCCTCAGAGCTTCATCAAGTGACGCGAGTCAACCAAATTTGAGATCTGATTTTTACCAGCCACAGAACTACAGAATTCGAGTTTCTCAAAAATTTAGAGCAATTAGGAATGCTCCTGCAACAATGGAATTCAATATTCGATTTTAAAACTCGTACGTACATGCTACTGGTTTACCGTTATTTGCTCAAATCAATTGACGTGCAATTACCTGTGTATGGTAACTATTCAGCACCTTAATTGCATGGTCGGCTGTGCTAGCGTGTGCTAGTAAGTGATGCTCATGCACGTTACGTAAAGAACACATATCTTGTGAAACAGTACCAGCCCTTACGAGACTATGTATAATCTTACAATGAGAGAACCACATGTTACTTATCGCCAAAGATTCATCGTTTTTTCTGTATATCATAATTTTAAAACTAAAATGAAATGTATACGAAATGTTTTCAGGCCGATTTAAAAAAAACATCTAAAGCATTCACACGCTTGCGACACACACAAAAGCTGTTTCATGTTTTGAGGCCCCGTCCAACATGCTGCTGCAGACGCCGTTGTTAGTTCTTCGCAAATGATTTATTGTTGACAGATCCTAAAAAATGAGGAAATAATAAAAGAAAACAGTCCTCCGATCATCATTACAAACTGCTCAGTGACTACGCAAGGCTGAATGCGGCCATCACCTCAAACCTGTGCCGAAGTGTTTTATACTACGTCTGACTGGCTTCAAAAATCGTATTTTCGGAATCCTTTGGCGAGGCAAGCGTTAAAAAATATTCAAGGTTTTGTGGTTGGTCTGCTTGCCGGCTCGCTAACTCCAGCGCCGCAATCGCCGTTTTGAGAGACGACTTCGAGCGTGCGGAGATGAGCTCTTCTAGGTCTCGGGTGGCGGTTGTCTTAACGCTGCTGTAAACTTGCGCTGCTGCAGTCTTGTTGACTTCAAACAGAGAGGAGCTCGGGCTTTTTTCCAACTGGCTTCTAATTAAAAGTACGGTCTATGTTCACAATCGATAGGCCATTGCACTGCTACGAGCAACTGTAATTCTCTAATCACGAGCAGCTGCAGTTCTCTAATCACGAGCAACTGTAATTCACTAATCACGAGCAGCTCTAATTCTCTATTCACGAGGAGCTCTAATTCTCTAATCACGAGCAGCTCTAATTCTCTAATCACAAGCAACTGTAATTCTTTAATTACGAACAGCTGTAATTCTCTATTCACGAGCAGCTGTAATTCTATCATTCTCGCCCCAGGTTTACAATAGGATTGCCTGAGGTTTTTTTTCGCACGATGAGATCAAAAGGAAATTGTTTGAGAAAGTACAGTAGCATAACTTTTATTTCAAGGAGAGTAAAACTTGCTTTCATTTTTTTCATGCCTTCTTTTACAAGAAACTTTTCCTGGGGAAATAACTTCATCAATCACAAGCATGCACTTTATTGCGCTGATGCATCACGTGTGCGTATCTCTCGTACGCCTGTTTTGAATTGGCTAGAACCGCGCCATGATGTCCCTGGTGACGTCACGCCTCAATTCTAAAGTCTCACGCGACGATAATGTCGTCTGAACACTGGCCGGCGCGCTGCGCCAGACACGATCATTTTGTACGTTATAACGAGTTCCTTGAATTGGGCTGTGGAATGCGTTTTGTTGTGTATTTATCTTCAGTACGAAATTGATAGTATTTCAGCAAATAGTTTAGCAATTCGATCGTGGCGGGATTTTTTTCCATTGAATGTTGACAGGTTTTACCCGACTTGGGTGTGTTCCCACTCGACTAATGCGTGAAAATATAACTGAAAATTGATTTCAATCAAAACATTCTATGCATTGAGGAAATACTCTGCCATCACTTCAGTTTTGGTTGTCAATCGAAAAATTTCAAAGTTCAAAATATTCAACGCATTGAGAAAACGGTCGGCATCAATTCTATTCAAATCGTCAATGGAAGAATTTCGAAGTCAACAACTCGGAGTGATCTCACTGCATCGGATTCCCCTAGAATTTGCTGTACCCCAATACATCGTCTAACGAGCCCTGCCATCGTCAACTCTCAATGAGCACTCCATCCGGAACTGCGGAACTCAGAGGGCGTCTCGCACTGCAGTGCGCAATGCAGCTGGGGGGAACTACGCGCGGGGGAACTACGAGCTGAGGCAAAAAATGCCTTCACGCAGGGAGGGCGTCAAGTGAAGCGATGCAGAACGCGCTGCTGCGTTGGGAACCCCAGCTGCAGTCCGCGGCCACCCGAGGTGTACGCAACTCAGGCGCCTTGATGCAAGGAAATGCAGTTCAAGGAGGGCAGGACCCTACAGCACTTGGGACAAAAGCTTGAAAATTTCGGACTGTATCTTTGGACACGTAAAAGTACGTCGACTCTTCAGATTTGCCATAAGAAATAACGGCTTAGCAATTGGTAGCAAATGATCACAATGGAAATGATCAGTTCGTGCAATCCCCAGCATCTTTCAAATGAACAATGACATAAAAATGCTTTGACGAACAGTTAGAGGAAAAGTTCATAAAAGAAGTAAGGCATTTTCGCTGCTCTCTTAATTTATGCATCGTTCCGATTTTGGAGGTTTAAATCAGGTCGTATGAAGACTTCAAATTAAAACCTGAAAAACGGTTTGAAACGTTCGAAAAGCGGCGATGGACCTCTCTGAAGTCTCTCAATAAATAATACAGAATAGAACACTGGTTTCGTTAAATAGAAGAGTAAGAGAAAGAGTTATATGCTTTCTGATTAATTGTTTCGACAAAATGTTTTCTACATTTCTTAGGCACACTAGAGTCCAATTGAATAGTGAAAATAACTTGAGTCTTGTTTGTTGCACCCTAGAAATATATAAACTTCGGAAAAAAGATTACACAAAAATTCGACAGGTAGAAAGCGCAGAAAATTTCCGTGACATCAGACCTGAGGCGGACGGCAGCAGTGCAGACGCGGTCCGGTTTTTCAACGCTTGTTCGCACTTGAATGAATTAAGTCTTGCTCGAGGTGAGGCTCTTCGGCTTTTTTTTCATTGGCCTGAACATCGACCTACAGACGCCAAAGCTTCGAGTTTACTTCGAATTGAACTTTTAGAGTATCTTTCATCAATATTTTTTACGATGACAATAGAACATTGCCGGTCACGAGAGCTTATTTCGGTAGACTTTGAACGAGATTGGCCATGAATTGTTCGGAGAACTTTTGCCAATAGTCTCTCGAGGTCTCGATCTACTCAGGCACACCTGCACGTCTATCCAGGCACACCTGCACGTCTACTCAGGCACACCTGCACGTCTACTCAGGCACACCTGCCAGTTACACCGGAGAGAGCGCTGCTGATTTGACACAATTAATCTGTTGCGGTTGCGCGTACGGGGCTGCTCTTCTGGTTGCCTTCTTCTGATGCTTTACTTTAATTTTCTAATATATTAACTTAGCAGCTCTGATACTCTTCGTTAACCTGAATCTGTCAAATGTCACATACGAGAATCAATATGGAAGCAATTTCGTTTCAAGGAAATCTAAGCAATATCGTCTAATTTGAACGACTGCAGCATCTAGCAGTAAGGCTGATACTGAAATATCGCAGGCTCATCCTTACAATAAATGGATCAGTCAAAAAATCATTGTGGATATTTTTGCTACGAATAAACGATTTTTCTTTTTCTTCCTTTTTTTCATAATATTTCGTGTAAATCATGGCTTCTCGTTATCATTTTGCGGTCTACCTTATGTGTAAGAGAATCTAGGTAACAATAGTCAATCTTCGCACCGTAATTTTTATGTTATGAAGTATGCACAACGATCACACAATGTTTATAAGAGAATTTAAGCTGCAATAGGCTATTTTTGCACTATAANCACATTTTAATTTTAAGGCTGTAACTTTACTGATTGAAAACCCGATAAACCATGCAAATGAGATCGGGATTGGAATGAACGATTTTTCTCTCTTCCTTTCTTTCTAGGCATTTTAATTCTGCTGTCCAAAAACGGGCTCGATGTCAGTCGGGCTCGATGATAGCCATACAAATCCCTATTAAAAGTTCCATCGAGACTTTCATGTTTTAATGTTAAGGCTGTGATTTTACTGATTGAAAAACCGAATGTTGTGTACTTTGTATCTGACTTATTTTCGGAATAAGCAATTTTTCTTTTCTCTCTTTCAGTGTCGGTGTCGCGAAACGGCACTCTGATGCATGATAGAGATATGTAATTTTTTGCGTTTTGTACGATATCAAGTTGATAAATGATATAATATGATATATACAGCCCTGGTAGGATTTGGGTTTACATTATTGCCCTACTTGAACTTACACATTGCATGACACTCATGTGGCATACTTTTATTCATTATTCACGAATCTGAATATCAAACTAGTCTTCTTAAACTAACTATTTTATTGTGAGAGACTGATAATTTATAATTTTATAATTTTATAGCAGCTTTTATCGGTTGCGATAACACTAGTTTGTATCTACAGGGTGGGCCACAAAAAAGTTTCCATTTTTCAAATATTTAAAACTCAGTGACCAATGACCGTAAAAACTTCTACCAAGTCTCATTTTTACCGCCAAACAACGATGAAGCGTTGTATGAAAAAACGGCACTGAGGTCCATTCGATTTACTGTCATCAACTTAAACAATTCAGTATTTATTGCAATCATCCATTATTATAATTTATTATAATATGACTAAGCTAATGTTAAAATTGGGTCTGAAAACCACCTGTTCAGAACGTAACCATGCCGAGTCAATATTTTTGTCGCAGATTAACAAAATATATACATGAGGCAGCATGGAAATTGGCTTCAAATAAAATTAAGATAAATCTAGCTCTCGAATTTAACTATTTAACACAGGAACCTTGCCGAGAATATTGATAACGGTACATAATTATAAGTGTTATAACTATAATTGAATTTATTACGATTCTCATTTCCAGTATCTGATATTTTGTGTAATTCATTCTACCCAAAAGCATAACACAAGGAAACGTGTAAATAAATATGAGACAAGTTTGTTCTCACTGAGTTGGCGAGACGACGCTATATTTACGTTCTATTCAAGAAAGTGTTAGCAGTCATCTTCTCGAGAGCCTAGGATACAAGAGACTGTTCACGATTTAAAAACTCGTCACTTGAGTGTGCTATTGCTGCAGCAGTTCGCAGGCTCTGCCTCTGCGGCTATTCACTATTCAGTAACCAACAAACTTCAGAGAAGTGTAGTGTGTGAGCTATCCCTGCTGTGAGAGAACGATCTGTTATCGAAGTTCTGTAATTTACTGCCTGCATAGTGCTCGTCTGGAAGTTAAGAAGGCTTTTATCTGATTGTGTGATATCGTGCTATTTTGAATATTCTCGTGTGTTCATTTCATTTTAAATAATGACCGAAATCTTAAAATTTAAATTTATTTGTACATTATACCTTATGTTTTGCATACCTATTTGTGCACACTTCCGTACAACGATTTTTATAATATCACCAAGAGACATAATTAACTGTTTGCAATACTTATACAGTATACTATAAATTAGTTAATTACTTATGATTACAATACACTCGACCCAAAGTAAATTTTATAACAATAAAATTTCCAATACACTTCGTCATTTATTATAGAGTAGAAAATGAATTACACGAGAACACGGTGCTATATAAAACGGCGGCAATATCATTGAACACTTCCTAGTGGTAATGTTCGATGTGAATTAATTTAGTTACAGTGCATTGCTTTAGTTGTTTGACACACAGACAATAAATTAATTTAAAATCTATCCAATTGCAGCAAAAGCTCTTACGTTTTTGACAATGTTCGTGGACATTAGGTGCTCAAATGCAAAAATTTCTGTCATATCACTGATCAGTTGTACAAATATTTTACTCCTAACGTTTGTATTCTGGATACTCCAAATATTGCCGATTGTATCCGGAACTGATCATTCGTACAAGTATTTTGCCAAATGAATATGTATCCTAGATTTTGCAAATACTACCAATGTAGAAACAGATGAACAGCTGTTCAAGTATTTTGCTTAACGAGTTAAATGCTAGGTGCTCCAAATACTTCAGTTTTGCCTCAAAGCTGACCAGTCGTACAAGTATTTGGCTCATCTGGTTTTATTCCAGATACTCCATATACGGCAAATTGTGTCCATAAGTGATCAATCATACAAGTATATTACTCAGTGACTTTGTCTCCTAGATACTCCAAATACTGCTAACTTTGCCTTAAAGCTAATCAGTCATAAGTATTTTGCTTAATGAATTGGTGTCCTATAGATAATCAAAATACTATAAACTGTGTTTCTGAGATGATCAGTCTTACAAATACGGGTGATGATGAACTAGTGACGAGTTCTAGGCAATTCTGGAGCAAAGAAATGTGTCAAGACAGACGAAGTGATCGGGACAATATGAACGAAACGCTGAAATGCTCCTATTTTAATCATGAGTGTCTGTAAATGGAAAATTGATCTTTTTTACTGTGATCGTTCATTTTATTTCTTATTCCATTCTTATCTGAAGACACACGTATGTAGCTGAATAAAAATATTTTATAGTTATTACTCATGCTCAACATAATGCTATCTTTGCTATTAGAATAAAGTACCATGTACCTGGCATGATGAGTAAACAAATTATGGGCATGTGTACAGTGCTTTTTTTTATAAATGACAACATAGGTATCTTCTCCTTTGCGCAAAAAGCTTGCCCGTGTGCATCTCACTGTAAGCTTCCGAGCAAGGATTTTTCAAGGGAAATTAGATTTTGTTGAGTTTACTTTTACGATTCTCGAGCTGTTTCATCAATGAAACGAGCGAAATACGATGTACAGGGACGACTTCTATAATTTGTCATCAAAACTTCATTGTTTCGGTAGGAAGTGAGGCTTGGATTGTGTTCTAAATACCAACACCAAGTTTCGCAAGAGCTCATTCCGTCTGTACGTTGGCGGTTGTCGACATTGAGCCGTCGAGGTCGCGCAACCTTCATTTTGTGAAGATACTCAGGGATTGCAGGCGCGAGATAGTCAGTTCTAAGCCACAAGAAACAGAGAAAAACTGTTTATTCCGAAATCACTCACATACAGACCATGGTACATCGGGTTTTCAGTCAGTAAACTTACAGCCTTAAAATTAAAACGTGAAAGTCAAGTGAAACATCTAATTGTGATCAGTGGCTACAATCTTTAAAAATTACAAGTGGAAGTCCCGTTGAAATTTCGAATTGTGGTTTTTAATTCTATGCTAAGCACGAAAAATTAAATGTGAACCCAGAACTATTGGGCGATCTTTGTGCATACATCTTCAAGTAAAAATTACAGTCCAAAAATAGCCTATTACAACCTAGATTCTCTTTATAGTTTTTGGGCTCCATGGCATACTGGTTAGCATGATGGCCTTGCAGCCGAGACGTTCGGGGTTCGAATCCCGGCTCAGGCAAGGTACGTATTTCACGTAACCAGGGAGGACTTCACTTGGAAAAGGAAGCTTAAACCGCACATTCCTCTCATCCCTCATCACGCCCGTAGTTGTAAAGCATTAAAAACCCAACGGTAAAACGTGCTGGAATTAATAATGGTTCTTATACATAAGATAAACCACAAATTGAGGATACAAAATGTCGACCATATTAAGAATTCTGCAGTGCGAGGGTTGGTGGACCAACACTGATAACGGTGACATTATCACCTAATAATCGTGAAGATACAATACGTCAACCATATTAACAGTTCTGCTGTGCGAGAGTTGGTGGACCAACACTGATAACGGTGACATAATCACCTTGAAATCGTGCCAGGCGTGTGGACCAGTAGTTTGTATGGCCATAGATGAAAAATAGAACTGAGGTGTGTTGTGTCATCACCTTTCTGTACGCCAGTCACTAACTCCTGAGTAACTGTTCCTGTGTGGAAGTTTAGATGACTTGAAAATAGAATGAGTAAATGAATTAACAAGCATACTGACCTACAGAGAAAACTCGGATAATTATTTCCTTTATGCTTCTTTCGAGTACTATGTTCTAAAGTTCTTAGTGATTTAAACTTTTGTTTAATGGTTATGAGAAAGACAGAAATGGGAGCATAGACTTGCTTATGATAATGAGAGATGGCCTCACAGCCAAAAGGACCAGGGTTCGAGCCTCGGCCCGGGTGAGGCTTTTCACGTGACTGCGGAGTACTTCCCTTGGAAAAGGAAGTTTAAACCATACGTTCCTCACAGCTCTCATCATACCAATAGTTATATGGCATTTAAAATCCAACGGTAAAACGTGTTGGAATAAATAAAGGTTCTTTGATAAACATAGCGTCTGAACAGCACCGTCAAAATGTATTCATGTGAATAGGTACGTGTTCATGAACCTCTTTTGCTCCGTAGTTGTACGATCATTGAGAGGAAAAAGAAAGAAAATATAACTTATTTACCACACACGTTATATGTGAGAGGTTTTAATCAGTAAACTTCCAGTGCAAGAATTATACATGCAAATAACGTGGAAATGACTAGGCATGATTTTTAAATTGCCTTAGTTTTTTTATGTTGATATCAGACTATGACGCCCCACAACGAATGTACCCCTAGTCATTTTCAGCTGGGCAAATACGATAAATACAGCTATGTTACTGCAATTTATTCCCACCACAATTACTAATTCAATATCACGGGGAAGGGACACACTCACCTCGTCTGAGGAGGCAGTGAGGGGTCCTACCCCGACTGTCGTAACAAAGACCTTCTGTCCGCACCGCTGTCCGGAAGCATCAATGCCTGCCTAATGTGCCCACCCTCTGGCCCCTCTCTCTTATCATCACTCGCGTGCGTATCAAGCACTTAGCGTGCTTGCACAGTTTTGTTTTCCAATGTGTACATGAATACGTGAGTGTACTGTTTTACAATTTGAGGCGTAATTTATCGGCTTATATATTCATTCAAAGGTCTGTTCGTCCGTACTGCAATGGTACAATGAATTTAATTCAGAACAAATAAAAGTGTGATATAATTCAGGGCTACATAAATTCGATGTTTTATATACATGCTGAGTAGAAGGAATTTGGGTTTAAGTGAGTTATTTTTGATAGACAAAATTTAATTGATTAACGTATGTGCCAGACATGTCCTGACCCTCAGCGAGTGCGAATTCTGTAATGATAATGTCTGTATTATCGTGCTCCGTTTACACTGGCAGTGTGCGTGTGTCAGCAAATGCGACGTATAAAGCCGACCATGCGAAACGCATAATTACAACTTCCGAAGAGTGATAAGAGGCTGTTACATCCTTACGAATGCTTTGATTTTGCGGCTAATAAAAATAACTGTGAAAAACGTTTTATTTATATCAAACAGTTGCTACTGTTTCCAGGAAAATACGAACCAGGAAATTATTTTGTTCCGAAATCAAAATATTTTTGAAATAAAAAAGTAAGAGAATCTCTGTGGAGAGTATCATACGGTGGTACTAGAATATATCCACGCCCCAGTTCAGTATAACATCTTGGAGTAGATACTTTAAAGGTGTGTCTATGCTCAACTGTCTAGATCGAGCAGGTGTACCATGAATTTGTCAATGCAAATGAAATTTTCAAACATCTTTAATCGTACTCTAGATGGCGGTAGAATCGCCAAACGTCATTTATGTTTTGAATTTTGCTAAGTGAGCAGGTACGCCGTCCGCTCTCCGAGTTTCGCTTTATCAATCAATGACAAGGCAACGCGAAGGAGGTGCAAATTTGGGAAGTTACGTGATCGTAGCTTAGTGTCACCTCATGGTGTTGAAACACTTGATATCTGCACAAAGGCTAACGTAATGCTTATGTTGCAACTACCGGCGTCGATAGTTTATTTTATGAAGTGCAGCACAAGCAAAGTCCACTCACACTAACCTGTCTCTCGTAAAGTGTCAGTTAAATTGTGAATTATCGGCCTTACGTTTACTGATGATAGCGTTTAAATTTTCTCAGAAATATCACAAAGTTATGAATGTCTGAGTTGCATGAGTTGAAACTTGACAAGTTATGGGTGGTTGAAACTTGACAAGTTTTCTGATGTAAAAATATTTCTTCATATTTTCAATATAACTTCATATTGAAGGTTGAATGATTAATTTTTACATTAGGACTCTGATCACATAAATATTGAGTGCAACTTTTCAAGTGTATTTTTACAAATTTAACATAAATATGAATGTGAAATCTGGCATTAGGCATACATTAGTATATTCTAAGTTAATGATTTTACAGCATGTTATATCTACTGCAATTGCACTCCTATATTCAAATATAAGAGAACCTTTCCTAACCTAATTGACATAACTAAACTGAACCTTAAATAACCTAATTAACCTGTGTTCAATAATGTTTGGGAATGCTAAAAATGCCAAAATGTTGCCAAAATTTCTATGTTGAGGTCTTTGAGTCAAGATTAATTGATAGCACAAATTAAACAAATTTTTTCTTCTGTATTATTTGTTGAAAAAATCTTAGTTTTCAATATTTTTTGCAATAACCCAAAATGCAGTTAAAATTTTGGTAGTAGAACTTCATTTGTAGTCTGGCCAAAAAGCTTTTAAATAGTTTTTCTTTCTGGGTTGTGGAAATATATATTTGAAAGTTGAACATTAGGAAACATTGCAATGATGAGTTAATAATGTAACTTGTCTAGGGCTCTTGTGTACTTTTTCCCTGTTATGTTAGAGTTAGGCTAGATTAGGTTGGTTAGGATAGGTTTATTTTGATAATTTGACTTGAATAAATGTTAAATTCTGATCTGTACAGCTTGTTGAAATGTGGCTCTAATATGCAGAAACCTTGTAAAATTATATTGCTTTTGTATGCAAACTCTTTGAATATTGTTCCATATACTTTTTTCTATGCTTTGAAACCTTACAAGAATGAGTGTCCTTAACTGACAAAAAGTATTTTCCAATGATACTAAAATCAATGCTGGATGATGAATAGAATATAATGCTGACTTCAAGTAAATATTAACCTTTCAAATTTGCTTATTTTCAGTGAAGTAATTTTGCCAGTAGTAAATATAACAAGTTTAATGAGGGAAAACATTTTCATTGTAATGGTCATTTTTTATTGGTATTCAATGAAACAAAATCAAATTTATACCTCAGAAACTAAACTAACAATTTTTATGATCTCTCTTAGTGTGCTAAAGAGAATAAATTTTGGCATCATCTAATAAAAAGAAATAAAATTAGATTTACATATCACATTATATACAAATAAAAGATTGTTACTTGGCTGTTTGGTCTTTCTTTTATGCTTTTAGGGATTAAAATAGGAATAAATTCCTGGGTCCATATTCCTTATCTAATTGCAAGGCTATCAGATAAGGTAGTTTGTTAGCAGTGATACTGCAAATACAGGATTTCATGTCAGAGTTACCATAAGTAAGCAAGGATCTTAAGAATTTATCATCATTTGTCTCACAATGTTTGGCAAGGTGTATCTACTAGTTGATATATATTATATGCTTTTGAAGAAAGAGCTAAGGATTTTGCAGGACATCCTGTACATGTTATTGGTATGATTGAACCATAAGTTGGACTCTGTTTTTTAGAAAATTAGTTGAGGGTGTGGTATCATAGGCACCAATGAACAGTTTTTAAGGAATTCTTATTGTAAAGTGGCACTCTTGATAAATCAGTAGACAATAATGAAATGGTATAGATAACATACTTCCAGCTGTTGTCTATTAATAAATAAAAATTAAACAACAACTAGGGATGCAGCAGTTGTCAATTAATGAATATAAATTGAACAACAATTAGGGATGGATTGAATTGGAACTAAATTTTTCTGTACATAATCCTGAGAAGTGTGATGGAGAATGAACTGACATGGGTCTTATTCTAGTATGGATTGTTTGGTCGGAGGTCACCAATTTATAAGTATAAATTTTGTCTATATAATTATTGATCTCTAATTCAGATCCATTGTGCATTTTAAAATTCTGTATTACATTAATAAACATCGTCTTCTTTAACTTGCTATTATGCTCTATATCTGTTTTACTCTACTAAAAATTATAGCATTCTAGATATTCATAGCTTTAGTTGTGTATGTTTTTGAAAACTTTCACATTTTCTGTTTTTTGGTGAAATTTGGCTGAAGGGTGCTCATTTTTGAAAACTTTCACATTTTCTATTTTTTGGTCAAATTTGGCTGAAGGGTGCTCATTTTTACAGACACTATAGATAGAATTGTTTAGATGCAAAACATTTGTTTTTGCAATTTGTAATATGTTTGTAGATCACATTGGTATTTCTTTTCATCATAACTGATAAATAATTACTTTTCTTGCAGAGCGTATAGTTGGTTAAGTATATGACACAATGGGTTGCGCTGTCAGTACTACAGCCGATCGTCAGGCTCTTGAAAGGAGCAAAAAGATAGACAAAGATCTTAGAATGGAAGGAGAGAAGGCATCCAGGGAAGTGAAACTTCTTTTATTAGGTGAGTGTTGACATTTTCTGTTATTCTCAAGTTTGCTCTATGCATCTTTCAAGTAAGACTTCCCAATTCCTAACATGGAGATGTTGCATTGTGAACCACTTTAGATAAGATAGTATGAAACTCATCTATTACTTTACCTGCCTGGAAAAAATGTTCTCTCATCATCTGTAGTCAAATTTTATTGAACTATTGTAGATTAAGAAACTTTCTTGAATCAGAAAATATTTAATGTGAACACTAGTTTAACCAGTTAAAGCTCTAGGTGAGATGGAAGGGCAAGTGTGGGTGTTGCCTACTTCCTCATTTTGTACATGAATAGAATCCTCTCCTTTCATTCCTGTCCTAGTGTAAAGTGTTTTATTTCATGGGAGGAAGTAGCTTCTAGATGCTAAGTTTTATTTTTATTTTTGTTTTTATGATATATTCAAGACATTCTAATGCCTGTTCATTTTCATCCTCTTTAAAAAAAAATTTAAAGGTTTTGTTTGCTTTCATTATTTATGTTCTGTTGGGATAATATTTTTTTCTGATTGTGAAGGGCAACATAACTTGTGTCACTAAACATCTGATACAAAAGAGCACTGCTCAGTAAATGTTACATTCAAATGCAAACACAATCATTACTAACTTATGCAAAAAATTCAGGTGCGGGGGAGAGTGGCAAGAGCACCATCGTGAAACAAATGAGGATCATACACGAGACGGGCTACTCGCAGGATGAGTGCGAGCAGTACAGACGAGTCGTCTACAGCAACACCATCCAGAGTCTCATGGCTATCATCAGGGCTATGGGGCAGCTCAAAATTGAGTTTGGTGATCCTTCAAGAACTGTAAGTTGTAGTGTTTGTTCCCTTTTTCTTCTCTTCAAGAATTAAGTTGGAGCAGTTGGAAGTTAAGTTATGGTGTTTGATTCCTTTTTATCTACTGTTTAATAATTGTGAGGCAGGTTGAAGTTAACTTATTTGACCTTTCTAAAACCATTGGTCATATTGTTTTTCTTTTCTTATGTGTTGTATGATAATAAAGTTGGGCACTTCTCAATTAAGCTCACTGATAGTCTAGTGCTAAAAGTGATTCATTAATTTAATTTCTTTTTTGTAATAATATAGGCACTTGATTGCAACACAAACAAGAGAGGTAGAAAAATTATTTTATACCTAGAAGGATGCTAGGTATACCTAGTCTCAATTTCAGTTTGTCTATCATAGCATAAAAATGCACTTGGCAATTATTTTCCACAATCAATTTTTACCATTAAGTGGTAATGAGCATGTTCCATCTGTCTTTGGAGTTGTTCCATTCTTTTATCTACTAAGTAAGAAGTGGAAGAAGAAAATTTGCTGACTACTCTTGGGCTTAGTTAGTTTCATTCACTTGACTATTTATTCTTTTGACCTTCCTCATTGGTGATTATGCTGGGCCCTGTGGATGAAGTAGTGCAGGCTCTATTTCGTTTTCAAATTGTTAAGGAATATTTTTTGTTCTAAATTGCAAGAGTAACATTTTTGCTCAAAAAATATAAGGTAACATTCGTTCATCCTTGCAAATTTTTCTTTTTTGTATGAAATTTAGCATTTCATGTATGTTGGTCAATCATTAATAGGTAATAGTGATTGCTAATTTACATATATATTAGGAATAGCATCTTGTGAGGGATATTTGATAAGTATTGTGACATGCATTGATAAATCAGAAATATGCTCTTAACTCTGTCTTTTTTTTGTGTTGTTCAACCTGAATTCTGTTAAGTAATGAAATAAATATTAACCTACTCCATAGCAAAGTATTTTGTACCTATGAGTTGCTGCTCCTATGCTAATTGAAAAGGAATAAAATATGTTTTAAGTGCATTTACAACTGCCTGTATGAGTGTGTCTCAAGTGTCATTGACACAAAGGTGCTAATTTCATTTCATGTCTCTGAACTCATTTTTGAATACTTGCATAGCCCCATGGATAGCTGGGCCTATGTTACCTCAGTGTTGTGTAAGTCTGTCATGCCACAAATTGGGCTTTTTTTACACATGTTTCCTTAGCATAAATGTAGTGGTAGAGAGCAAGTGTTTCGATCCCACGGTTTAGTTGTAGCTTACCCATCAATATATAATAGCCTTGTTTTTTGTAACAATGCAAGTCATTTATAATGCTGTGGTGTTGACTGTTATGCATCTAGTGAGTGTAGTACACATAGTTTATCTCCTGTACTAGAAAGAGAAGCCATCATCTCAAGCTGCTCGTGTTTCCACGATGTTGATGTTTAGAGCAGTGTAATGTCACCTCCTTCGTACTGACCAGTTAGTTATGCCCTGCCTTTTAGGCCTTGCTCCATGGCACCCTAAGTTACGAGCTCCATGGTACTGCTGCCAGAGCTTAGTTTGAATGTGTCCATTTATTATGAAGTGCTAAATTTATTGTAATTGTGCAACCAAGTGTGAATGTTGAAGTCCTCATGTCAGATGCACTTGGGGGACCAGTGAGCTACTGCATACCACCATTGGCTGTATTTTGAGCTTCCAGGATACAGGCTCATGGAAATAATCATAGGTAATGCTTCTAATTGAATCTAGTTTGAGGAGTCCAATTGGGCAGCTCATTCTAATTGATTAAAAGAAACAAATTCACTGTTAGGTATTCTGATTTTTTTTTAATTATCTACATTTTAAAAAAAATTTTTTATTTAAAGTGTTCCAGTAAAAATCATGTCAATTAAAAACTTTGCCTGCCCTCTGCTCTGCACTTTAGACCACCAAAAACGTTTTTTCAGGCTATTCCCTCACAGTGTGTTCACAGGTCTGACATTCAACACCACAAATTTTTGTTGAAGTTATGTCGCACAAAGTAAGTTGGTCAGTAGATTGTGATGCTCTTCACTGGTAATACAAAGTCTAATTTGCTAGAAAAAGAGATGTCCGCTATACATACTTCTTGCATATGATCTTGTACTTTTTGGAAGGGTCAACTGGGTTTTAGTACATTACATGAGCTGATGCACTCTAAAGGTAAATGTGTTTTCGAGTTAACAAGGAACAAAAATTTTGGACTTTCCTGGCACGTTTAGTTTTAATACATACATTTTTGAACTTATTTACAAATACGCATGTTAAAATTCAGAATTTCAGTTGCTTGTTCCCTTGCAAACACGCTCTTTCCTCTTTGTGTGGAAGCTTTGATAATTTGTGTGCCTGGGGGAAAGCTTGGGTGCTTAGATGATAGCTGGGTTGCTTGAGGGGAAAGCTTGGGTGATAAGCTAGAAAATCCAGTAGATTTTCCCTAAAATTTACCTCACAAAGTAAGAGTCGGTAATGGCCAGGTCTGCTTTTGTTGAGGTTGCATCAGACTAACTGATGCCCTGCCACTTAAGCTCAATTATGGTGTGACACGGAAATTTACTCGAGTGTTGCCCAGCACCCATCAGTATAAAGAAGTGTCGCTTTAAATCATCTTATAACAAAATAGCTATATGGAGCAGATATTGCTGTTGGTGATTTATGGTTATTTTCTTTAATGGAAATTTTTCCTAGTGCAGATTCGGACACATTAGTGTAATATATTGTTTTTGATATAAAATACTTTCATTAGCCCTGAGTATTCATGAGTCTTTAGCCAGTCATTTAATGTCCAATACTTCTATGGACTATAGTACATATGCATCAGCCTTTAGCCAATTATTTGATTTCCAATACATTGATGGGCCCTGACTAGGGTACAGGCCCTCAGCCGATCCCAGCAGCAAAGCTCTCACAGCTGCCACAGGAGGCTGTTCAGTTGTGGTTGTACTGTGTGGCTTGGGCTGCTGTTGGCTGATTTCTGTTGTTGTCCTAATTGTTCTCATCAGAACTTTTGATAGTAATTTGATAGTTTCTAATGTTTGCATACATTTAGTGAATAATGATATTTAGGGGGAATTAGCATTTATGGGTTAGTCATTGAAAGAGAGAAGAGGAGCATGTAAGCTACAGAGCGCATGTCAGCAGCTGGAAGCTCCAGAGGTGAGCTTCATAGTGCTATATTTAGAGCTACCAGCAGCTGTTTTGTGCATTCCATAGTGTGGACTAGCGAGTGCTTTGCTATTACCAGCTTATATGAAAACTTTTTATTAACACTCGAGCTACTATTTGCATTTTGGTTGGAGAAGTCACCCTGGCTCAAAATTCAGTTGGTTATGTTTGATGATGCATTGTTTTTTTAAGAAGTTTGAGATGTATTTATCTGTTTGTGAATTGTGAGTTTGTGAATAACTTCAGCTGAATTCTATTTTGCTATCAGCTAGTGTATAAAGTGCTATTTTTCTAAAAGGTCCTAGTGGAAAGTTATCAGTAAATGGCTCAAAGTTTGGCCGTAGTGTAGTAGTAGCACAAAGTAGTTTGGAAGTAGTGTAGTACTAGCATGTACAAAATACAAGTATGTGCTTACAGCTTTAAAGAATTACATTTTAATCCTTGGGCATTATCGAGGGGTTCATATTCATAGGGCATACTAGCTGTGTACCATGTGTGCAATGGCTTGTACATAGGGTGTCATGTAATTGTATTTCATTCTGGAGTAACAGAAGGCTTAGAACAAGGATGCCTTTTACTAAGTTTGCAAGTTGTCAGTCTTTGCATTGAGAAATGGATTTACTCTTCATTTGTTTAGCTAAAAGCTCATCAAATACAAGTCAACATTCCGAACAAACTATTAACCATTCATTCAAGAGGACCCACAACTACAGACATAGACCTTCCACCCCTAATAAACAGTCCCTCTACCTCTAATAAACAGTCCCTCTACCCCTAATAAACAGTCCCTCTAACCTCGGCCTATCTAATGCTAGAAGAAGGGGACCACGGTGAGGTGTAGGAGAGCTGTAGACGTCCGTACTCGTGCAGGACGACGCGCGCCAGTTCTTCACGATGGCGAGCGCCACGGAGGAGGGTGAGATGACCCCGGACCTCGCCCACATCATGAAGAGGCTTTGGCAGGACGCCGGGGTGCAGCACTGCTTCCAGTGAGCTCTCCGCTGTGTGTCATGTCCCGTACTGGGGTGCACTGGTCTGTGCCTGGTGGCGTGTGAGGCTCTGTACTGGAATACTGCGTTCAACTGCTGGGTGATGTGTGCCTGCATCAAGAATAAGAGGCAATTCTGCAGAAAATTGCTGGATAGAATTTTAGCTACATGTACAGTTTTCAAGAACTTTTGATTTATAAATGTTTTAATTTTCGATGCTCAGCAGAGACAAAAATGACGTGGTATAACAGAGTTGTCACCGTCATCTTTCATTGTTTCCTTGAAAAAAAATTTGCAGAATTTTGTCTTGGAAACCCGCCCTGCTCATTTAGGAGCTCTAAGTTGTGGCAGTCTGCGTAATGGTAAAACTCTGATAATCTTGCGTGCTTGTTTGTAAACGTGCACTCTCTTCAGTAATAACATGGTTCAGAAATTCAATACTCGCCTCTCAGTAATTAAATGAGGGTTGTCCATTGTAACATGGATACGGTTCATTAAAATTAATTATTTTCTCTGGCTTTGGATATTTGTTGGGAAGTAAAAAAAAATCGTTAGAAGCACAAACGGGACTTTGAAATAGTGCCCAACGGGATACGGATGGTCTAGTACGCTAAAAAAAAGTTAAAATATTTATTTCACACTACTACAGTGCAACATACTCTGAGATATTTGACTTTTGTTTATGAACGTTGCCAAAGCTATCCCTAGCCCTAGTAGGAACTGGCATCTTTGTAGCGTGTCAAGTCAAAATCAAAAGAATTTGGTCAAAGGCTTTACTTGATATTTCGAGTTAGCTCTGGCAGCTCGTTGTCAAGTTCCATCAATAGCTGTTCAGCAGCTTCTCGTTGTTCATAACTTAATCTTTTTGTGTCGTTAGTGTTGATGAATTCTAGCAGTTTCTTTCCTAGCAAAGTGTCTTGGTAATTAGTTCCAACTTGATCAATTTTCATTTACAGTCATAAATAATTTGCATGAAAATAATTGTACCGGAAGAGCGTAGCTATGTGAAGTTGACGATATTATGCAAGGTGCGTAAGGTATCCGAAGACACTTATATTTTGGTAATTTTTATTAACCCGATAATAATTGATGTATTTTTATTTCAGAAGATCCCTTAGTAGATATTACTATTGCAATGAAAAGACACCCTATAATAGTGTCTAAAAAAGCGAAACACAGCAATTTAGAAATTGTATGGTTTCTAAAAGCTACCAGGTCTTTCGTTTGCAAAGTTAGAAAGGAGCTGAATGAAAACAATGGAGATGAATTGGCCTCGAGCAAGAAAAAAATATCATTGTCACCGCCCTGACTCACTCAGAACACCAGAGTGTGTCAGAAGAGTGCACGGCGTGATCGACGAAAATCCTGGGAAGTCAATGCGACATCTTGCAAAAGATCTTCAAGCGTCTGGAGGAACAGTAAGGAATGTTGTTCATCAAGACCTCGGATACAAATCGTACGTTCTTAGGCGAGGTCAGGTAATGTCGACGAAAAATCAAGAGAATCGTTCAATGCGCGCTGTTTTTCTAAAAGTGCATAAGGTGTCCTCAGATACCGTACGCACCATGTAGATACGAAAGACAGTTTCCAAGCTCTTGAAATTTGTTAATGTTTTATTCAAGATTGCGGAGGAAAGACACTGATAAAATGGTATAACTTATGCGAAAATAATTTTTCATCTTTCGTTATTTTCTCTAATTTATTGAAGAAATATTCAAGAAGTGGGATAGATCGTAAATGATGAACTTTAAACTGAATTTTGTCCTATGTAATACTGGTATTCAAATTTCTCTCATGAAAAACTGAAGGTGACGAACAGACAGTCACGGACGGCTCTTATAGTTTATATTTTGGCCGTCCAAGGACAGGTATGGCCGCCGGATATTCAGTTATTGAAGTTAGACCGGGTCGCAGAGTTCTACTCGTACGAGGTGTACGTTTACGTGTACGTGTGGCTGTGCAGGCGGTCGCGGGAGTACCAGCTGAACGACAGCGCGTCCTACTACCTGAACGCCCTGGACCGCATCTCGCGCAGCAGCTACATCCCCACACAGCAAGACGTGCTCCGCACCAGGGTCAAGACCACCGGCATCGTCGAGACCAACTTCTCCTTCAGGAAGCTCAACTTCAAGTGAGGCGTTCTCTGGTGCCATCTTTTTCCGTTCATTGACTTGATGTTGGAGTGGGGTTTGTGGTGTTAGTTGAGGCGATGCTTCTCCAATAGGTGTACTTGTGAGGAAACCTGTCCTGAGGGAGATTGAGATGATTTTGTATACAAATATTTATTTCGTGGTGTGCAGCTTCTTTATTGCCCTAGAAGTTGCCAATCTGTATTATCAACACCCCTCAGGGGTGCAATATGCAATGTTTTCACGTCGTTTTGTCCATCTGACAAATGTTTTTCAACTGACAACCATAACAACAGAATAAGCCGTAGGACTGTTTGTTGGGTTTGTCTGTCACATGCTACGGGATTTTAAGGTGACTGTACCACGGCGATAGAGGATAGGGAGCTTTGAACTAACTAATACTCTAATCCAGGGGTGGCCATCCTATGGCGCATGCGCCAAACGTGGCGCATTGCATGACTTGAAGTGGCGCAATGCATCCTTGCGGCTACTTGATATATATCAAGTAGCCATGGGGGGTGAGTACAAGAGATTTATGGCGCATCTGAAACCGTATGACATAAAATTGACGCATGGTATGTAAAAGGTTGGCCACTCCTGCAGTCTAATCTGTATTACTGAAGCAAAACGTCTTCACAGACTAATATGCAAATAAAGGTGCTTGGGTTTAGCTGCTATTGGTCATTATTTGAAAATCTTCTTTTGTGGAATATTCTTGTCCGAAAATCGACACGAGTTCGAATGACGTGACTGAAAGCCGTCCCGGTTGGAAACCAACATGACGGGTAGTCCACATGGCAACGCAGGCCGCTTTTCTTGCGACCATCCCTTCTGGGGACGTCGGGTATGGTAGTAGGGTTAAGTTAGTGACACTCGGCTTGTATACCCTAACCTATGGGAGCTGGCGACCTCAGGGAGGCGATAGAGGATAGCGGTTAGGTTGCCTCGGTTATAAATAGGCCTTCGGGACTTCTATCTTTCGTGTCTACTTCGTTTCTTTTAATTTTCATACCTTTTTCGCTATCTCTTCTTTGTCTTTTTCCTCTTCATCGTAACTTTCTGTTTCTATGTGTAGGGAATCTGGTATGGGAACACACTTCTGCATACATTCTACGTTTCCTGCAGTCCATAATAAATGGCTTCTTCTACTTTTCACTCTCTTTGAATCACATTTCATGTAGATAGGAAGCATTAAACTAGCTAAATATTAACTACTTCATATTTAACTTCTTAAGTAGTTGTTCTTATGCGCAGGGAATCCTGTGTTGGAACACACCTGTGCATAGATCGCATCTTTTTGTTCTTTTGAGATCGCATCTTTTTGTTGTTTTGAGATCGCATGTGATGTGGCTACGTAGCCTTAAACTAATTAACTAATAATGCTGAAGACCAAATGGAACAAGGAGGTCCCCCAGCTGCCGTGCCTGTAATGACGCTGCCGTCCTTTCAGGCTCTTCGATGTGGGCGGGCAGCGGTCGGAGCGCAAGAAGTGGATCCACTGCTTCGAGGGCGTCACCGCCATCATTTTTGTGGTCGCCATGTCGGGTGAGTGTTGGTGCTCGACGGAATTCGGTACCCTGCTCGGGATTGTAAAATGAGACGAGGTCGCGTCAGTTGACGATGTCTTCAATTGCGAAATAGCAATGCCATCACGAAGTCGTTGTCGGGTGAGCTTTGGTGCAGTACGGAATGGTGTGGTCGGTAGGTATTTCTGAAATGAAATGTGGTCACTTGCATTAATGAGGCCTTTAGCTATAAAGCGGCTCAAAACCGCTGCCTCCTCTTCCCTGTTGAGCCTGAGTGGCACTGGAAAGCCAATTGGAGTACGAGTGGTGGTTGCCCACATCACTTGGTATCCTGGATACGGAAAATACTGTCGGCAGTTGTCCCCGCAAGTTGGACCGGCGTGCAGCTGATGCGATCGCTTCGTCTACTGAGGCTCATGACCTAAGCTGATGCCATTTTGAGTTCATTAGCAGTTTTACATTGGTCGTCACTTGGTTACCACAGACTAGCGCTTCTGTGGACGACTGCAAGTCCATTGTATGGCTTGGTTTGAAAGTTGCACAGTGCTTCTTTCCGCGATGTTTTGATATTCTTGATGAAGAACTCGCATTAACGTAATGTTTTTAATTAACGGTAAAATCAAGAATTAGGATTAAGGTTACCTCGATGAGATTTTTTTGTCAACGTGATGCCCATGAAAACTGGCGGCGTTCCATTTATATTTTTCATGAAAAATGGCGGCTTTTCATTCGTATCGTTGCTGAAAAATGACTGCTTTCCATTCGTATTGTTGATGATAATGACGGCTTTCCATTTGTATTGTTGATGAAAAATAATGACTTCCATTCGTATTGTTGATGAAAAATGATGACTTCCATTCGTATTGTTGATGAAAACTGCTGACTTCCATTCGTATTGTTGATGAAAAATGACGACTTCCCGTTGATTTCGTTGTAAGGTTTGCCATTTTGGCTTGAGTTAGTGCAGTATTTTAGTGATGTTTAGCTACTCTTTCATTCGCGGTTGTGTCCGCTGTTGAGGCTTCCATTGCCACTTCACATGTCTCAATATCTCTTATTGACCATTAAACTGTTCCAGGCTACGACTTGGTTTTGGCGGAGGACGAAGAGATGAACCGCATGATCGAGTCGATGAAACTTTTCGATTCGATCTGCAACAACAAGTGGTTCGTGGATACGTCCATCATCCTCTTCCTGAACAAGAAGGACCTCTTCGAGGAGAAAATCGCCCGCTCGCCGCTCACCATCTGCTTTCCTGAGTACTCTGGTGAGCCCTGCTGGCCAGCCTGCTGCGGGGGGGTCGAGGGTGGGGCGAGGGAGGAGGAGGAGAGATCAAGGGGGAGGAGAGATCAGGGGGGAGTAGAGATCAGAAAGAGGTAGAGATCAAAAAGAGGTAGAGATCAAAAAGAGGTAGAGATCAGAAAGAGGTAGAGATCAGAAAGAGGTAGAGACCAAAAAGAGGTAGAGATCAGAAAGAGGTAGAGATCAGGGGGGAGTAGAGATCAGAAAGAGGTAGAGATCAGAAGGAGTAGGGATCAGAAAGAGGTAGAGATCAGAAAGAGGTAGAGATCAGAAAGAGGTAGAGATCAGGGTGGAGTAGAGATCAAGGAGTCGAGAAGCTGAAGGTGTAGGTGTACGAGGAGAAGATAAGAGTAGAACGCAGCAGAGTCTATTGAGTAGACAAGGACTACACACAATTGAGCCGAGAGGGTTCTCGGCTCAATTGTGTGGAGAATGCGTGTGGGTTGCCTAATTTTTGACGGAGCTGTGGTGAGACGTGTGGTCCCATTGGACACCCTCTGTACATTAGGAACGAGTACGTGAGAATAAAGACGTCTGATGTGTGACATTTGTGAACCTGCACTGGTTATCGAACCACGCATCTTAACTGCTTAACTCTAAAACAATAAAAGAACCAAAGTAAATGCATGTTATACGGACAAGTTTTTTTTTTAAAGTTAACTCGTTAGCGAATTACCCCGACAAGTTCTGCAGTACATTCACACAGTCTGTGTAACCGACAGTGATCCTGTGAATGAAACATCCACGGCCACGAGATAAATCGGGATGGTTCGGTAAGGGTTTTATGATGAACCACTTCTTTGCTTTTTTCGAGTTGAGTTTCACCCATGTGATGTCTAAAGGTGGTTATTCCTTCTAAACGTGCCACCCGCAGGAAACAACAACTACAGCGAGGCGTCCAGCTACATCAAGGACAGGTTCGAGAACCTCAACAAAAGAAAGGGGCAGAAGGACATATACACGCACTTCACGTGCGCCACGGACACTACCAACATACAGGTGCGTGCTGACCTGCTGCTCGTGCGAAGCTTCTCATGGTCTCCAGAATTCACGCTGCTGTTCTCCTTGTTATATTTTCTGTTGTGTTGCGGGGTTTAGAGTCCCCCTCGGTTACCTGTAACTGTACCCTCGATCAGGGGAGTATGGTTATTGTAAGGAAATTTAGGTATTCTTTGGTGCCGTAGTGGTCGTGTAGTGAGTGTCTTTTTGGATTCTTCTGGAGTACAGAGCTCGTGGTGCATGCGTTCCATCGGCAACGTGTAGCTGTTTGGAAATTATCCAGGGGCTATTCTGGAACATTCTCCGTACAGCGGAGGATGTTCATTTGATAGTTCCCCTTAGGTGGCATAGGGTAGGCGATAAGGCTAGGCTAGATACTCTTGTCCATCCTATGCTACCGAAACTGGTGCCCTATGAGAGCACTGTCAGATGACATCAGCTATAGATTGGCCTTCCGGACTTCTATCTTTCGTCCCCACTTTGTTTCTCTCCATTTTCATACTTTTTCACTATGTTTTCTTCCTCTTTCATCTTAACTTTCTCTTTCTAAGCGTTGAGAATCCTGTGTAGAGACACACATGTGTATTGGTTCCGCGCTTTCTACAGTCCATGCTCAATGGTCCCTTCCTGTCTTTGCTCTCTTTGAATCCCATTTCGTGTAGATACGGAGCCATCCGCTCTCTAATAATAACCGTCTGATGACTGCATGCTCAGTTGGTGATAGCAGTGAGCGACTGATAACGTTCACCTAATGAGAACAGAGTGCAAATCTTGAGGACAACATTCAGCTGGTGACAACATTCAGCCCGTAGTTACGTTATTAGGTGATAACACCGTTGACGTGTCGCCATGAGGTTCAAATGGTAGATACTAGGAGAATCATCTCTGTGTGTCGTAGTTTTACCCCCTGAGGAGGCTTCGGATATACATCAGGGTTAGGTTAGTCAGGTTTGTCCATCGTATGGTATGGGGACTCGCGTCACCAGGAAGCACTGTTAGGTTACCTCGTTGTAGATGGGCCTTCGGGACCTCTATCTTGCGTCCCTCTTTGCTTCTTTCAGTTTTTACACCTGCTTCGCTATTTCTTCTTTGTCTTTTCTTCTCATTTTGTCTTGGTTTACTCTTTCTATGTACAGGGGATCATGTCTGAGAACACACCGTCTGCATAGATTCCTTGTTTTCTATAGTTCATACTAAATGGTCCCTTCTCTTTCGGCCTGAGACAGTGTGAGCTATTGAATCTCTGCTATGTATATAACTACTACTATAAATCTTAGTTGTAGACATGCTACTCACTTTCTCCATGGAGTTCCCCTACTGTCTTTCTTTTTTGAATGAGAAATGTGCATTTCTCGTTTGAAGATGGTTGATTTTGGAAATAAGAGTATTCATTTCTTTTATAAATTACAAGTATATTTATATCTAATGTTTGGAAAGTGTGCGTCTCTGTCTAGCATGTCCATGTATTACAACTGATTGACATTCGCTTATTCGCCTTTGCCCTACACATTCGGGTATCAGCGCCCTCCAATTCGTGTTGCCATAACGCGTGTTGCCATCCACTATTACCATCCACAGTTGCCATAACGCGTGTTGCCATCCACAGTTCGTGTTCGACGCCGTCACCGACGTCATCATGAAGAACAGCCTGAAGGACTGTGGTCTCTATTAGGTCCCCTGCACCTCCAGCGGCTGCAGCAGCCCTAGAAGCCGCGACACCTTCGCTGCTGGGGACAACCTTCCTTCCCAGTCTGACTTCGTCACTGCCCTGTTGATAAATCTATAAAATAATTCATAAAGATGCTTGGGAGGTAAAAATGATTAGCAATTCTAAATGTTCCGGTGAATAAGTTAGACTGGGCTCGTGTGGGCGTGACATCAGCTCCTCAAGTTGTTTGTGTGTTGTGACTCCATCGTGCCAACGAAGTGATCGTGTTTCCTGCCCTACATGCGTGGGTGGCGAGCAGCAGCAGGGGCTAAAGTGTCCCCTTCTCCAGGGAAATGAGAAGAGTTGGTGAAACGTGTACTACTCTGTCCACGGCGGCGTTGATTTTAGTTAAGCGTTGATGTCAGTTTGTTTGTTAACTTGCAGTATTAAATGAAGCAAAGTGGAGCACTTTTGAATGGCACCACCTCTGTATTTGACGATCATCTCGTTTCTATTTGAGTTATTATTCGAAGAGATGAAGCAAGGATGAGGAATGAATAAAAGCAGTTAATTTTTGCCACCTTTATGAGTAATTGAGCTTCACCAACTCGTCTTCGTTTATTTACATTTTGTGTCCATGATAGTTGAGGACGCTCGCATTCAAATTATATTTTCATTGACCAGAGTGTTAACTTGTACTGGGAAGCAATCATTGTTCCCAGGAGCGAGATTCCGCGCCATTGCCTCTGTCTTCATGCTGGAGCTTTAGATCGAAGCTCTGTGTGTTCCTGGATGTCGTGGAGAAAACCCATCTCTCATCCACCGAGTTCCGAACCCATGCCTTCGAGATCTATGGGCTGCCCATGCACCTATCAGCGCAGAAGAGCTCGGAGAGGGTTGTGTCACTTATTCATTAATTTGCCCTTATAAGGAGGGAGACGTCCGTGAACTTGACATATTTTGGCGAAAGTCTCGAATTTCGAAGTGGTTTAGCTCTTGTTGGCGAGTCACTTTTTGTCGGTGTAAGTCATGTGGTGAGTTAGGGTACTCTGCTTCAGGGCGGTGGTGCGTGGTGGGGGTGGCGGAGCTATTCACCATGTGCGGGGCTGTTGAGAAATGAGAGTAAACTGATCATCAATAACGCGTCTTGGACTACGTGATGCGCGTCTCCTCGCGTTAAGCATCTCGAGTAGGTTTCTTTTGCACTTTATCTTCTTTAGGTGAGAAAACTGTTCCTGGCAGGAGATCAAGAGGTTCTGGCTTCACTGGACACCCAAAGTTGCGACGGTGTTCGTTCCCATCTCTGATAGTTTTTCTGAGCACAGCTGCTCCATTCGTCTTCAGTAGACATTTTTGGATCCGAAATATAATTGGTGGACTCGGTACCGAGTTGGTCGAGCCTTCCTATACCACAGACGGCTTCATTTGGGTCATTTCATCGCACGACCCGGAATTGATGTAGATGATTACATGTGTTGGAAGTTTTGAGAAAATTTTCTATCGAACCGCCATCATTAACTATCCCACCTGGTTGTGGTAATTTCAGTACTTAAATATGTAACGCAAAGAGAAAGTCTCCGTGCGGAACACAGGTTATGAACACAAAGGAAGAGAGTTTAATCTTTTTCTATCTATTGTAACGATGCCGTTGTCGCACTCGATCACTCCGATGGTGGAATTACCCGCTGCTCTTGAGTGCGCGCTGTAGCCTACGTAGAACTCCTGTCTTGCTACGTCCTTTCGTTGCTGTGTTCAGCTAATACTTCATTGGTGTTCAGTGAGGTGCTTTGGGAAGAATAGATGAAGTGTGGCAGTGTAAATGTATATGCAGTGTCAGTGTGACAGTATAGACTTACATATATGCAGTGTCAAAGTGTGGCAGTATAGACGTACATATATGCAGTGTCAAAGTGTGGCAGTATAGACGTACATATATGCAGTGTCAAAGTGTGGCAGTATAGGCGTACATATATGCAGTGTCAAAGTGTGTCACTATTGAAGGGTATGTAGTGTCAAAGCGTATTAGATGCAACAGTTTAAAAGTCTTAAGTACAATTCCTGTTAACGTGTGATCAATTCATGTGCCATTGGATGAGAACAAATTTGTCTTCTGTATTTCAAGCTTTATGAGACTCACACTTCCAATTTGATTAAGGATGCATTGTAACGAATGGTTTGAGTCTTCGATGAAATCATTAAGAACAATGGCGCCATCGTTCTTACGCGAGGTATTCCAAAGGAATAAGTTTGGGCTGTGTGGTTGTTCTGCTGCTGGGTCTCGATAGCTTTAGGGTCTAGCCAGCTTTGGTTCTCTCCAGTCCGTGTTCAAAAACACTCCTCAGTGTTTGCTCTTTTCAGTCATGGCGAGGATTAACAAGTCCAGGGATGACAAAGGGAAAGGAGGTTCACCTTCCCAATTCGAGGGGAAGATTGAGAATCACTTAACCCTGATCGATTTTTATTAATTTCTCTGAACTTTGTTTTACCTTCGAGACCCGCACTGCATGTATTTAGTGTACATAAATTGGGTGAATAATATTCTCACGTTTGAGTTTAAGTTTCATTGATGTTGCTTCAGTGAATTCCGACTGCCTTCCATCCCGAGTCGCTAAATCTCAAGCGAAAGCAATGCTGACATTCCCTGTCTTGTATCTGCTGCAACGGTTCAATGGAAGCATGCGTCGATGTTAAAACTTGAGTGGAACATCAAATAATTGTCCTTGATGTGTTTGTTATCGAGTTCAATTGATGAGTGAACCATGCTTCTAGTTCTACAGTACAGTTAGTGAGAGCCCTTCACACGATCAGTCAATGTCTGAAGACACTCAGGTATGGGCATCGAATGCTCACTTTGCTCTCTATTCTGGAGTCTGGTCAACAATCAAGTGCTTTACTGTACAGTCCTTTGATTTCCAACCTGACTCCAGAATAGAGAGCAAAGTCAGCATACGATACCCTTATTTCGGTGTCTGCCGACACTGTTTTCTGACGTCGACTGACCGTGTGAAGAACGCTTTGGGAGGGCCTCAAGTGGACTCATGCCTAAAACTTTCTCCGTACGTTAATTGCTTCAGCGTTGGCTGTCGTTTTCTTTTCTTAGGTTGGTGTTCATAAATATTGCGTGAAGATAACGAAGGAAATTTGGAGAACCATTTGTGCGACATTTTACATCCGATAATTTATCACTTCACATACATTGGATGTTAACATTTTTTTGATGGGGATGGTATGCCCTTGTTCCTTTCATTCGCGGCATTTTGAGATTCTCTATCCTCGGCCAATTCTAGTTCACGTGGCTCATCTCGAGTGCAATGATTTCTTATTTATTGCTGGAGCAAATTTTCAACTCTCCATGTCAAATCATTCATTCCATTAGGATCTCATCGACTGAAATTCAGTTCGTGAGCTTGAGGAACAAATATCGGTTGACTGCGGGTTGCGTTGTACTCAGCAGCCTCCATGCAAGTGTCGCTGGGCTGTCGACCTCTCACGGTGCCAGTCCTGGTATATTGCAAGTACATCTTTTGTTCTAACTTATGTGTATCTTCTTTATTGTCTTTCATCCTTTTCTTGATAAGTGCTACGACTTTTTTACTCTTTATTAACTAAGAATATTTTTGTAATCCGCGTTTTCCTTAAGACTTTTTTATCCTCTGAGGTCGGTGGAGCTTCTCCGCCGCCCCCCCTCCCCCCTCCGAGTCCAACGGGACTTTCAGGAAATTTTCTTACTTGTAATGCAATAACATTTGATGTTAGCTATTCCACCTTCTGTTTTTACTCCATTCCGTTGAAATATTTCACATTCTGCTTATCCGGTACGATTTTGTTCACATTCAACAAGTGAACTTTGCTTCTTCCGTCTGTCGTTGCAAACTTTCTTGTCTGTATAGGTTCCCTTTCCTAAAGCCGCGTGCGGTGTTAGTCGTGTAAGTTCTCCTCCTCCATTCTATTTTGTATTATATTTCTCGTTAAAGCCAAGTGGTGGCATTGCGTGGTATGCTTGTAAATTAGCGCCATGTTTCTCTTTATTTGCTTGTCTTCTGTGAATTGCTTTCGGTCTCCCATTAGTATGGGAATGAAATGTGCCTGGAGTCTCGCCAGTTTCGCATACTTAATCGAGTGTCTTGATCATCTTTCTCCAGTTGTTGACTCTCTTGTCCAGCCCGCGGACTCGCATACCGGACTCGAGGAGTCGCTTGTAGTTCTGAAATTTCTGATTTATCCAATGCAAGCGTAAAATGACTAAATCCTGTAAACTTTCAATAAAATCCTGTAAACTTTCAATAAAATCCTGTAAACTTTCACAATGAAACCCTGTGTACGTCCAATCCTTGCGCAGTGCCGCTCAAATTAGTGCTCACTAAGTTTCTATCTCCAGAGCAAGAAATAAGTCTCCAGGAACAGGCTGGACGATTGCCTCGTAAACTTGCAAGCTCTGGTTATTTTTCAGTACGAGTGATCTCCGTGAGCAATTTCCAGCGCAGCATGAGAACAAGAACCAACTGAAGTCGTTGATTTAGGCCACGGCAGTCAACAGCTCACTCATGCGCACTGGAATTTTTGCTTTGCGAGGTTTTCTTGTGGGATTTCCATGGAATGTTTACTACCGCGAATTTTTATCTGTTCTTTATTCGAGCAATACCTGGTATAACCTTAAGTGTTGCAGTTGTTTTGGAAGAAGCACAGCTTCTAGGGAGAAAGGTTTTGCTGATTTTGTTAGAAAACGGGTGGTATTCCTGAAGAAGTTCTGGGGACACCGGAACCAGAATTAAGCACGCAGTCAGAGGAGCGTCTGTGATGCTCTTCAAAGTTTTTTCATCAAGATGTTGAGCTTACCAAGAACCTGGATCCTTTGTTTTTCTGAATTTTGCGAGCATTTCTTTGAAGTGACCGCATCACTTCGGGACAAAAACATCCGCAACAATTCTCTCTCTCTTTATCTTCAATAAAGGAGGACTCGTCAGGTGGATTTTCAGAGGAGCTCGTGCCGAGCTCCTCTCTCTCCTCGTGTACAGAGGTACAACTTTCAGGTACGTGCCGTGCCTCTATACCTGAGGGCAGGTACCATCAATAAATTTGTCGTTGCGTAAAAAGGTTGGTCCTTTTTTTAATTTTGTAACATTCTAACTATCATAATATTGAATTATTTTCATGATTTGTCAGAGAAGATAAACATAACTATTAGTACATTCAATTCTAGGTATGCTTTGCTACCCTGAGGGAGAGGCACGGCACGTCCCGCTGGTTTTTTTTATACCTTTTTCTTATCATTTCATTTGTGCTCCTTTTTGCTGCCAGCAGGAGCAGAACTTTCCCATGATTTATTTTTATTCGTGTTTTTGCTTTGCTCGCCGAATTTTTTTGTCTACGTATACGTCTTCACCCGCCCGACGCGGAGCCTGAGCTCGAAGTCCTCGCCTTGCTTTCAACAATTTTGTCGTGTCGCTCAGAGTTATGATTGTGTCCTATGTGCGTCTCTTCGTGATTTCTTTAACTCGCTGCTGCTGCTTTTATTTGATTCATCTCTGCTGCATTTGACCTCTTGTTGCAGGTGGGATTCTACTCCGTTCCGCGTCACTCCCATGCGCTTTAGGCCACCCCTCTCACTAAGGGTGTTCGTTATTCGTTTTTTTGTGCTGAATATATGCGCGGGGGATCTCGTGTGGGAAACCCAGTATGTGTGCATAAATTCCAATTTTTCTGTAATCCATTCCTAACTGTCCCCTCTTTTTGCTCTCTTCGGATCGCATCTCATGTGGATTGGGAGTTTTAAGTCACGACTCTATCTGTACTGAGCGTCATTTCATTTTATCAATACACGACTTGCCTTTGTTGTCTCTTCCTTCATTAGGCAGTTCGGGTGGTGATCGTGGTTAATTCAAGATTATCATACAGGGCCTCCAGAGGGTGGTGCTGACGTCCTTCGGGCGGTGTACGGGAAAATATAGCCTTCCAGTGCACATTGGGACCAGGGGTTGTACCTCTAGAGATATGTAGAGTTCCTTGCTTCTTCTCAACGAAGTAGGATTCCCTACCGCTTCTCAAGGCGGTAGGATTTCTTCCCTCTTACCGAGGAGATGGGAATCCTTGCCGCTTCTGGAGGAGGTAGGATTCCATGCCTTTTGCATCACGTCGACAGTTCGTAAGCGGATTGCATCTTTTACAGCCAGGTAGGGGGGGGGNAAAAAATTCATAAATGCGCAGGTCGTGTGGTCCTACCACGAGTTCAGTTCAACCCTTCACTGCGCAGTTTCTCTTTTGGTGTCGAGCAATGATGTTTCCTGGCTTATGGTGGCAGGAGAGCTGTACAACTTTAGGTAACCGCGTGTTCTCTCCGTTTGCTCTTTTCGTTTGTTTCTCTAACTTGTTCTCTTCGTTTGTTCTCCTTATCTGTTCCCTTCATCTGTTCCCTTCATCTGTTCCCTTCATCTGTTCCCTTCATCTGTTCTCTTCATCTGTTTTCTTCATCTGTTCTCTTCGTTTGTTTTCCTTGCTTGTTCGCTTTGTTTGTTTTCCTTACTCGTTCTCTTCGTTTGTTTTCCTTACTCGTTCTCTTCGTTTATTTTCCTTACTCGTTCTCTTCCTTTGTTCTCTTTGTTCTCTTTTCTTGTTTTTTCTCGTGTGTTCTTTTTACTTGTTCTCTTTACGGTTGTCCCTACTTGCTCTCACCATTTGGCCACTCCAGGAAACTACTGCACCCGTTCTGAACAGGGCATAATGTCAAGGAAGTAGGATACTTTTTTTATTTAGCGTTCTATATGAGTGAGAAAAATAGTTCCGCTCGAGGAACAGAATTGTTTGTTTTTCCCTCATGTTCCCTGCCCTCACCTCTGCCTCCATGTTCCCTGCCTCAACAATCTGATATGCATTTGGAAGAGCGTTGAGTTTGTGAGCTTCATGCCCTGCTGATTAGACGAGTGTAATGATTGTGAAATTCATGTTTAACGTCTTTGTTTCAGTTATTTCAGATGTGAGGTAATCGCTGGCCTTTGCTGTGACCGTACTAATACGAGTCCACGATTTTCGAGTCCTTTTATAATATTGTGCTTATCCCTTTCCGTGTTCGACTGAGTGACTTTTTACTCTTTGAGCCATACTGTTATTGTGCGTTTTGTTTGTTCAAGTGTCTTCGGCTTATGTTTGTGCAACGAATAAACCACTCCTATTCGTTCGTTTCTCTTTAATTTAGGACTCGAGTGTTTTCTTTGGTGATGAAGGAGGCATGTGAGCTCACCGAGACGCGACTCGTGTGAGGGTCCGAGGCTGCTTAGGTGCGTGTAAGGTCTTCTCAAAAGCCACCAAAGCCTAACACATCGCGAATTAACAGTTTGACCTCTGCGTCGGGTGACCTAAGTGCCCATACGTCATGTCAGGGATGTGCTGGTGTACGCGACGTGAGGGTGTTCTCCTGATGGTGGTGGGAGTGCCATGGTAATTTTAATTGCACGCCGTGTCGTAGTGTCGCGTTCATCTTGTGGGGTGGATGTTTGGGGATATTCCCAAGTTATGTGTAGGAACGCAGCAAAATAATCAGTTACGATGATGTTTTTTGGCCGTATTCTAGATAAGCGTAATGTTCATGGCAAGCGACGTGAAAATTGTTCTGACAAAATCCACGTGACCTCAAAATTGATCTAATTCCTGAGTCATGACTCACGGTCCTTGTCCAGGTAGAATTTTGCCGTGATGTTCAACAGTCGTGTTCGAAGCACTCACGCTCTTTTCAGGGTGGCGTTTTGATGCGATGTAGCGTTGTGTGGACGCAACGAATGAGGTCGTGGAGTGCGCTTTCTTGGTGTGCCATGTGCCTCCAATGTCGGAACCTTTCCGTTGTGCGAAAGTTACGCGGTGCAATTTAGCAGAGTTTTGTATTTTGTAGTGAAACTCCTGAATTTATTTCTTCTCTTCTTCATGGCATTACTACTTGCGATATTGTTTATTTTTTCTTTTTAGCAGTAAGTTAACGGAACCATGCGTTAGGTTAGAGTAATGAACAAATTGTATAGGACGCCTAATTTACGGTGTAGTGAGAACAAACTAGCGTCTCAGACTCCAAGCATTAAGGGTGCGTATCCTCGTCACTACCTTGATACCGTGGCAGACCTCGCGGGTGCCCGCACCTGCCCGGCTCTGGTTGTAAGAGTTCGCTGCTCTGTTACTGACCCTGGCGCTTCTTTCTTTCAAACTCGCGGTCGTAGATCAAAGACGAAGTTGTCGCTCATGCCGGCACTCTGCTGCGCGTACTTCATTTGTTTTGGTTTGTACCATTTTTATTATTGAGTGTGGCCTTCTGCCGCGTGCGGGTCAGTTCAAATAAATAAAATAGGGGACGAGTTTGTTCTGACGAGGTGACCACTCGCAGGGAGGGGTGGGGGAGGTGACCCCTCCCCCTTCCTCCCCCCTCGAAGAGAGCACGTGGCCCAGCGCTTGTGTGTAACGTGCTCGTGTCTTGAGAAGCCTCGTGCCAGCCGCCTTTCCTGGTGCGAGTTTTGCTGTAGTAAATTAAGGGACCTTCTTGCATGAGGTCATTCTACCTCAATTTCCCGGTCCCGCTACCTCAATTTTTGGCTTACCTTAACTATGCCGAGACGATGTCCTGCGCTTGAGCCGGGCAGTGCTTGCGTGTCCCGGGGGGATCTGTTTAAGAGGAAAATTGAAAATTACTTAGCGAAATTAGTAAATCTTCAAAGTACTTGCCTCTTTCTACTGTATCTTTTATGTCTCACGCTTCCAAGCTTAGTTTTGTAGTAAAAAAGTATTTTTTGTACAGTCTACTCTTACCAATAAAATTATAAAACTTTGACAAAGTTGTTTTTTGTTCATGCCTGGAGCTTTTGTAGTGCATGGGGGGCAGCGCAGTCACAGTTACGGCTACGCGAATTGATGTGCTGTGCAAGCGACTTGACGTCACGCGTTCAAGTGCTGAACTTACGACTTGACTACGCGGATTTACGGCTATTCGAATCAATATACTAGACTAAAGAATTCTTATTTTCTGCGCTCAGGACGTAGCGACGTACTGTATATAAATTTACTCAGGGTGAGTGTCGCTGGTAGCGAAATTATTTGAAGAAACAACACATCGCGTCAGGCCAGACTAGAGCCGTTCTTCAATGACCATGTTCATCGGTCGCGGTGCCGCACTGTTTTCAGACATTGACTGATCGTGTGATAGGCCCCGCGCTGGAACACTCACGAATGCTGCACGTCTTGGAAGGGTCACCAATGCCGAGCTATGATTCTGAAACACTGGTAGATTCCAAAACTGAACCCTTTACGACAACATACATGCTTTACAAACGCTCAACCCACAGATGCTATAATATTTTCATAAAACTGGCAGTGCTAGCCAAATTGCCGAACTATAATTCTGAAACACGGGTGGTTTCAAAAATTGAACCTTCATCATACATGCTATGGTGCGACTTGTGCGAGGCAGTGTAATCACAATCATGTTAATTCAAGTCATAGATTACTTGTTCGTACGATGTTAAACGTCAATGTAGGTAAATTTCCTGTAAATTTCCATTGAAGCGTTTGATTAAACACAATGAAGGTTTTATTAATTCTGAAATGTGAAAGAATAAATCACAAGACTGTGTATCTGCTTGGAAATAGGCCGAGAGACTTCAGCGCTTGAGTGATCCAGGTAGGATATAAAAATGCCAGGTAATGGCGGTTGAGGTCAGTTCGCGGCTGCACGCAGGAGATGATGGCGGTGTCGTGGTTGTCTCCTCAGAGCCACCACCACGCGGGGCGGAGCGGCTGCTCAGGCACTCACGAAAATGTCGGAGTTTGGAATTCGTTTTGTTGCGATCCAACCTCTAGGTCAGGGTCTGATCAACCCGTCAGTCCGGAATGTAGCCCTGCAAGATCGCTTTCATCTGACCTATCAGCAAATATTTTTAGTAATACAACAGTTATTCAAAGTAGTTTTAATAATGCATGGAACCTTGCCTACGCTCAACCCGATCGTCATCAGTGCGTCAAGAGTACGAACATTGGCGACAGCAGCAGACAAGAGTCCTATCTCAATCAAAAATCTAAACGTTCCAAAACAATTACGAAAGAGGTCGTGAAACGTAGACGTCTGGCAGCGAATGCTCGAGAACGTCGCCGAATGACGGGACTGAACGCCGCTTTCGATCGCCTGCGCATGGTGGTGCCCTGCTTCTCCGACGACCAGAAGCTGTCCAAGTTCGAAACCCTGCAGATGGCTCAGACGTACATCACTGCCCTCAGCGAGCTGCTCCAATAGGAACTTGGAGAGACTATTGAAGTTGATGCATCTAGTCAGGTGAGGTGAGTGCCGTCAGTACCTGGCAGTGCGTTCATTAATGTGTCTTTCATGGAAATTACCGAGAGGCTCTAAAATCATTCAAATAACCGAATTTGTGTTGTTGAAATTTTTAAACAAAATTGGCAGATATGACCTAGAAATTCCAAGGGATTCTACGATTCTATTGATTGTGGTGAGCCCTTCGTACCTCCTCTACAATGATAAGAGAGGAAAAAGCCCGTGACGCTAATTGTAAACCCTTAAACTTTTGTTTCTGTTCTTACATCAACCCGAATATACGACCCTCGTACATGCAGTTGATGATCTCCGCAACCAGGCTTTAAATATATTTTTTGCATTAGCAGGGACTATCTTCCAGTGTCATCATAGAGGCCTCGTGTACAAGTCATTGCAAAGCATCGAAGTGCTTGAAGTTTGCGTAGCACGTGGCAGTGTACAGCTGATGACAGCTGAGCTGAAAGTTTTTAAAGATTTTGAATTTAATTTCTCTATTTCTGAAAATATTAGTGAGTTATTAGTGCTGACTCGCACTTCTTAGCATTTTTTTGGTGATATATAATGGGTATATGTTATTTAGTCGAGGCGAAATAATTCTTTCGTTTGTTCTGAGATATTATCTCATCAAAGTCTTTTCTATCAACAAAGAAACTTTTTCTTAAAAATGAAAATTGAAAATATTTTTTTGGTGTCACTATCATTGACCATTAATTTACTGTGAAAGAAAAATGTTCCTGCCTCAGTTCTGTAGTTTGTACTGACTTCGGTCTTCTGGTCTGATGTTGGAGGTTCGGAATTGTTCTAGAATCTAAATCTCGTGAATGAGTCTTGGTCAATTTAAAAAGTTTTGTACCTGCTCGACGAAACCGAAAGTTACGAGAAATTTATGTTTCACTCGTACCACGGAGTGATTAGTTTCAGTTCTAATAATTTTGATTTCTTAACGTAAGGGGAAAGTACAGTGCACGTCGCGTGTGATGTTAATATATAAATTAAAATTTTTACACGAGTTAGTTAGAGTAAGCAATCAATCAATGTCGGACAGGTTTTGTATTAACTTTTCGGCTACTTAATTGAAGAACCCGGCCAGAAAGTTGTGCGCGGCTTAATTCTGTAAAATCCGCTTTCCTGCGCTGTTGGTCGCTCATGTGATGCGTCAGACCCAGAAATTCTGTCTTCAGTTTAACCATTTTTAACGCTCTAATTCACGCGTTGTAAATTTAACCACCAAATGAATCAGAAGTCTGGTATGACTTGAGACATTTGTCACCTAGTGATGCACGGCACAAATTCTGAAAGTACTACCAACGTTCTCAAAAAATTCTCGTAACTTAGAACTTGTGTGAATTAACCCTTTGTTCGAGGTTACCATTTTTGATCCTACAGGAACACCTCATTTCAGCTTAGTTTTTATTGCTACCTTAAGCCTTCAAATAGTGACTAGCTTTCTATAAGACTCTATGTTGAGGATTCAAAGGACTGAGGACCCGTGAGTGACGTCACATTCATTTTCATTGCAGGACACGGCGCGGCGGGGGTGCCCCGTCGGCAGCGCCCGCGCGGGAACCCGCAAGTTTAGCATTACGGACCCCAGCGCTTTCATCCTCGTCATTCTCAAAGGGAATTAATTAGTATAAATACTTATACTTTAGGCACATTTTCGCTAAAAATACCAACTTATTTCAAACAAAATGAATTAGTTGAATAGAATATGGTGCCAGAAGCGACCCAGGTGGCCTATTCTTGGGCTTCTATCAAGTCCCGGGCTACCAGGGCAAACCGTCACCTGTTCTACCGTGCCGTAAAGGTTCATATTTCATGTACTTGTGTCCATATTCACCCTAGTTTAGATTGAAACAATAAGAATTTAAGACTACACTGCATGATTATTCCTTATGTGATTGAAGCATGAGTGGCCCTGGTAGGGTAGACCTCACTGTACGCTGCACTACGTGAGCTAATGGGGAACAATTCTCCCCGAGTTGCTCTTTAATCGGGTACAATTTCTTCGAGTGGCTGCATGTAGAAATGCCGAAGCTGTGGTAAAGAGCGAAATAGATAATTAAAATTTCACCCGTAGGGCATGTAGTTTGTTACTGTTAGACCCGAAAGTTACTGCTGTTGAAACTGAAAATTGGTGCCTTAATAATTGAAAATTGTCCCATTAAACTGAAAATTGTGGCTATTGAAGCTGAAAATATTTGCTATTGAATTTGTAAAAATTGCAGTTATTAAAACTGAAATTTATGTAAATTAGCAATGAAAGTGTTATTCATTAAAAAGGGAATTTGCATAATGAGTAAAGAACATTTAGTTCATTTGAAATTGAATATTGTTCCAATTAAAGTGTTTTTCTTTATAAACTTTTAAATTGATTTCCGTAAATCATACTTTGGTGTACTGTAAGAATTGCTGTATCACTACGCACGCGAACCAGAGCCTTTGAAAAACTTTTTGACGCTCTTTCATGCATAGGTTGAAAAAATACATATAAGCAGAAATGATACATAACGGTAGAAATTGTACATACAGGTAGAAATTATACGCATATGTACAAACTATACATTTCACGATCAAGATATTTTCTGCGACATGCTGTATTTAGGCACACTTAAGTTCCCGAGTCCTGCCGGGTTTGAACTTCTCTGCGAGCATCGTTTATTCTCGAATTTTTATCAAGTTTTCCTGTAATTTTATGCCCTCGCCCTATTTTGTTATTGCTGTATGATGTTATTAAGAAAGATCCGAGTAAAGTGATTTTTTACTGTATTTCAGTGCTCCTAGAAACACCAAAGGAAATTTTCTTAACAAATGAGGTTCCATTTTTTTTTCTTTGCTTAAAAATATGTTTAACTCGGGTAAACATCGGCCTGCGATGTCTACAACGATGTGGCGTATGGGAGAAAAGGAACAGCCTTCCATTTTCATTCAAATTACTCAGGACGTCAACCGACATTAATATCATAAATGTACACTCATGAACGCTTTGTTAAAACATTATTCTGTACTGATTTTATAACTCATTCTGATTGATTTTTCCAAATGTTTTAGTAAGATCGACTACTATGCAATGAAGGGCATTCTGTTATTGTAAGGTTACCGTTGCAGCAGTAAGAATCGTCTCAAACATGCCGTTTTGATGCAAAATGTACTCGTGTTCGAAAGACATTCGTGTAAACTACGAACGAAACTTGATCTAAGTTGTTTGAATTAAGTGGAATAAAAGTGTGAAACTCAAGGTGTTGTTTCATTTTTTACAGGACGCTGCTTCAAAAGAACGTGAATTTTATGAGCATTATCGAGCAGAAGCCACCTTTAAATATTAAATTCAACCGAGTCACCTTTAAATTCAGTCACCTTTAAATTTAGCTGAGATTTCAGAAACTTCGAGTTGCTGAGAACGAGAAGTCATCAGCTAGGATCGTTGATCGTTGAAAACAATTCATTTCAAGACAACACCATGGCTAAGTCCCATCGTTGTCGAGGGCCGCGTACACTAGTAAGTCAGCAGTATACTTCACATTCTGAAGATGGAAAAAAGCGGTTTGAATGAAATGCAGGGTGCGAAAATTATCTGAAAATATTTTTACTAAGTGAAACACGCAAGAATAGTTTATCAAAGAATGTGTACATTTGAATCAAATTTGTACAAATATACTTGCTGGTACTTCTTTTTCAAATTATTCTATGAAGCAACCTTTGGCTTCAATGACTGTTTCTGTGTGGGTCCGAAACCGTTGATAAGCTGAAGTAAAGTAGTCCTTATTCGCTTCGGGACGACGGCGGCCTTCAGTGAAGCTACGGTACTATGAGGAGGTCGATTAGTCTACCCTTCAACAATGCTCCACACGTAATAGTCCATAGGATTTAAATCTGGCGAGATTAGGGGCCACAAATTGCGGGTTACATAATGGTACAAATCCTTTGATAACCAATCTTGGGTTGCCATGCCTTTGTTAGAAGGTGCTGAGTCTTGCTGAAAGACGTATGGCCTTCCTTTGGATACTTAATTTATCCAGGGCTTAATAACCGTTTTTAGCACATCAATGTATCCATCAGTATTAACCTTAAAATGTAAGGGGCCGTGACGTGATCTCCACTACTCACAACTCCTAAAACTATCATAGTTACTATTAAAGCAACTATGGTTACATGTCTTCATTTTTTGGCTTAGCATCTTAATTTAATTGGGTTATCTGAAATAAAAATTAATTATTTAAATGACCCGAACGTGTAATAATATAGTGACATGTCCTCAAATAGCCCTCGCACTCTGTATTTGCGGCCAAATTTCCAAACTCAAATTGAATTAAATAATATACGAGTTTTGAATTCTCAGTTTTATTTTATCCCGCAAAAACGGTCACCGGACCGGCATTCTAGCAGAAGTCGCGGATCGGTATCCTGTATACGTGAAAAAAAATTGCCAAGCAGCATCGCCAAGTGATGTGATGACGGTACGCGTGTGCTGGTATGGGTAATATATAGAACAAATGAACCTAAATACTGCGTTCAAGGTTGAAGCTTTTGAGGTACAGAAGAAGATTTTAAACTGGAAGTTGATATTCGACTTGGAAGGAGCTTTCTGTTCTTCATGACCTGAAAATTGTTGATAGTTTAATACACGGAAATTTTGTTGTGCGCACATGAACACTTCTGTTGAAAGAGTATAAAAAGGTGTGCGCAAACATACTTGGAAATGAGTGATCCTGTACGAGAAATTATTAACTGGCTTAATAGATTTCCTGCTGAAATTTTTACGAAAAGGTACGTACTGTAGAAGTTTATTGAATTAATTCTCTGTCATTTCTCGCTTTCTTCTTGGAAGTCTTTCTAGAGCCTACAATGGTTTTGTCGGATGGTGCTAGGGAATTCTTTAGTCTTTGCTGGCCCTCAAATCAAACCGACGTTTTAAGTTGTGGAAACGAACTTTTGATTTTGCAATTGTAGAAATCAATGCTTCTGATAACTACTCGTAAAAGTACTGGTCGAGTATTCGTGTCTCCAATTGAAGGTTCTCTCTCTCTGAAAATGTTGTTCATTTTAACCAATGTATGAGTAAAGTTTATTGCTCAATACATTCTGTTACATACTGAAAACATTTTAGTCGTAGGCAGGTAATATGTATCAAAAATAAAACTTGAAGGAAAAATATTTTTTAAGCTGGACGGCAATTGGCCTCGGAATAGCCTACAAAATACATAAAATACAAAATAAATTATTCCTCTTCCATTTTCATATTTCTTTTGTCATTTTATCGCAAGAATGTATAATCTATGAGAAGTACATTGCTATTCCTTTATGCTACTATCGTATTACGACACTTATTCGATTGTACAAGAGATTATCCATCCAGCTGGACACCCTGCACTGACCGGTAAACCCCTTTAACACTTTGCCTCCGGAGTGGGTCATATATGGTACACGCGATCATCTCACCTAACCCAATGTAACCAAGGCACTATCATGTATAAATAGAAATTTCCGAGTTTTCGTCAAAGTTTTGTTCATCGATAGAATAAGCTAGTTCTGATTAGAAAGAAAATTATTAAGAGTAGCCAAATTTGTGAAACCAAAATTCTTCATTTTTAAATTCACAGTAGAGATATTTGTCGGCATGTAATTTTACCTGTGTGGAGAATCGTAGTCAAAGTGTTAACGGGGCCTCCACACGATCAGTCAAAGTTTGAAGACGGTATCGGGAGGCACCCAAATAGGGGCATCGAATGCTAATTTTGCTCTCAATTCTGGCATCACTGCGGAAGTCAAGGAACTGCGCAGCCCTCATTGACTTCAGAATAGAGGGCAAAGTTAGCATTCGATGCCTATATTTGGGTGTCTTCCGCACTGTCTTCCGCAATGTTCCGCACAGTAAGGTCTCTGCCTCGTGAGAGGGCCGAGGTTTTGCTACACGTTTAGCTGAAAATTTGAGCATCTAAGTTTAATTTCTGATGATGCATCAAAAGAGATCGAATAGCTGAATCATGCGTCGAGAAAATGGCTATAGAAGTTTGACAAATCAAGGTCTCAGCGGGCCCAGAGGGGCATACGATAGACAATAAGTTAGGTGCGCTAGCATTGCCTGTCTTATGAAACGGAGACTGCCGTCTCCAGGGGGACACTATTAGGTTGCCTTAGCTGAAGATAGGCCTTCAGGATTTCTATCTTTCGCGCCCATTTCGTTTCTTCCAATTTTCACACCCTCGCTATCTCTTTTTTGTCATTTTTTCCTCTTCATACTTAACTTTTTGTTTCAATGCGGAAGGGAATCCTGTTTGGGAATGCACTCTGTGCATAGTTTCCCCGTACTCTGTATTCAATACTAACTGGTCTTTTAATTTTCTTTCAGTGCGACATAGTCTGAGCCTCTAAAGTACTGGAATCTATACTAATACAACTATATTACTGCTTCTTTACCCCTACTACTACTTCTACTACTACTTTAGTCTCAGTGTGCTCCCTAAGGAGCAACGCGGGCTGCATTCAATATATTTTTACATCTACGATACATCGCTCAAACACTTCGCTTCCAACATGCTTCTCAAACATGTCAGTTCTTACTCGTTTAATCTATGTATCATTATTGCTTTGTGTGTTCAAGCCGTACCAAAAAAGGCGGCAACATGCACACTTTTGCACGTACGTATCAAGTTTGCAGCCATGCTAATGAGCGCTACTACCCACACTCTCCTAAAAGCAATGCATAAAGGCAATAAAACGATGAAACAATTTCATACTATTTTAGAGTATCAAATACCCCCAGTGCTAGCGACACTAATAATGATAGTTAAAGTAATAAAAAATTCTAATTCACGCAAACTAAAATGTCTGACTCACATTGACTGAAAGACATATGTCTCGCAAAATAACCGTGAATCTCTTTAGGCTCTGCAAAGAAAATTAGGTGTCCGAGGCATGCGCTCAGCGGCGCGTGTCGGGCTCTAGAAAAATGGTCACAAATCAGCAAGTGAACAGGCCGGGTCTGGCGCAGGGGCTCTCCTAAACAGATCCGTAAATTTAGCGGGAGAGAACGACGCCTGAATGACCTCTTATGGACTGATGTAATAAGTTATCAGAAGCTGCGTTAATGGGTAATTACAGAGTACCTTTGCATGGGTGCTACTTCATGCGACACTCCAGGTCATCACCCGCCATTTGTTGGCTATTACACTTGAACGACGCCTCGAGCGATGCCTCTCCTCTGATGATGTTTCCATCTGGGCTGTCTGAGGTCTCGTCTGCCCGTCTTTTCGTGGTGTGAGGGACATGCAGCTTGAGGTTCGGTGCTTCGCAGGATTGATTTTGTGTATGTTTAAGGCCCACCATAGGTTTTGGATCCTCTCCTACTTATCTCTTGTTGGGTGACATGCAGTTCTTGTTGGTTGCTTTGCTGGTATTTTATAAAACTTATTTCTGGTATGTTTTAGGCCTAACATAGACTGTTTGGATTCTTTTTCAATCATTCGTTGCTTGAAAGCAGGCAATTCTTATGAGATAGTTTTTTGCCCGCCATTTACGGGTTTCGTTGGTTGCATAAGCCCTCCAGACATCCTCGTCCCGGCAGACCTGTCTGTATTGCTTAGTGCCTTGAAGTTCCTTTATATTCAATATAATACGGGATGACAACGCTGATCTTTGTTCAAATAAACGGGAAGACCAACAATGAAGAATGATCTATGTTTGATCGATATTTAGGTTGCGGAAATATCAACGTTTTTCACAACTTAACCGCTCTTCTCACGTTTAGTAAATGTCTGAAGACAGTGTCGGCAGACACCCAAATAAGGAAATTGAATGCTAACTTTGCTCGCTATTCTGGAGTCAGTTCGGAAGTCAAGGTAGTGAACAGTCTCTTCCAAAGGTTCTCTTGAAAATAACTTTTTCCTCAAGCCATTTCAATTCAGTAGTTTCTTTCACGCTTCTACGCTAATTTTAGTAGGTTTATTTCACCCCTTTTTCTTTGCATAGTTCATTTCTATAATGATATTTTCCCTATTATCACTTTCATTACTTTTCGGACGACCATTTTGATCATTTGTCACAGAGACTAAAAAATATAATCTTCCTAACCTTTTTCAAAGAGACCGGCCAAGGGGGCAACCGCCTTCCGCACTCAGCTGGTACATCGGCACGGTAGGCGCTTACGGATGTTATTCCAGAGAAGGTCTACAAGTTCGGTTGTCATAGCTGGCCTACGGCCAAACTTCTGGATTTTACCTCGTATCCTGGCGTGTGATTAGCGTACCCTGACTTGTTTTTTATCACTAATTGACAATTCGGCACGTTCTTATTGCCAGTTCGGCACGTTCGTGACCGCCGTTCCTGAGATAAAGATCTGCTATCTTTCCTTTGCCCCCGACACCATCTTCGCCAGTACGGGAAGTTGGCCTTGTTTTGTATCCTAAATAAACGCAGAAATGTTACACGTCCAGTATCATTGGAGCAGATTTCATACATTTTGAAGGTAATTATAAAATAGAATGACTGAGTTAGATCTTTTCCAATGAATGAGAAACTAGTGCAATTCGAATTACTCATTGTAAAGACTTTTACGCTTTTGTATATAGTTCTATATTTTCCTGTATGTTGCCAAGACATAATTTTGTGTAAAATAATGAACTAGCTTTTTGCTCATTTTATAAGAGTACATTTTGGTAAAACAACTATTCACAACACACTGTCTTCTATCGCGAAATTTCGGAGAAATCTAGCTAAAGAATGAGGTGAAATATATGACAAATTTACATGGTCTGAAAACGTAAGAACTATTCTTCGATTCTTCATTTGGTACCTTAACATTTTTCCTTTATGCAGCATGTGGGCAGTGAGTTTCTTTGATGTGTATGCGAGTGAAACATTTTGAAAATTCACTTTCAAAAATCAATTTCTACGGGGCGGTCTTTCATCCCCACCGCGGTTGAAATGTCGACACAACCACAGCGCGCCTGACTGTGCTGCTTACATCTAACTCAATGCAGTTGGACTATTTTCATTTTCAACTTACGAGATGTATTTGCTTTCAAATGAATTTTCCCCCGTTATCGCTTTCATTGCCCTACATCGCATTCAATAAAGATCAAGGAAACATTTCAGAAAACCTTTTCAATAACTTCCCAATGCAGACATTTACACAAAATAATAAAGTTTGCCTAAAGCCATTTCAATTCCATGTTTCCTCTCCGCTAATTTTCTTAGGTCCTTTCTCCCTCTTTTCTCTGCAAGGTTAAATTATTCCAAAAAATAATGACATTTTTTGCACTGGCTACATAAGCAAGATCATGGCAAGTGATAACAGTGCAAACTGTCGGAATTCAGAAATTAAGCACGTCGCATTAACGGCGATTGAAGTCGATTGTAGCACGATCCCCGCCAAATCTTCGAAAATGTATCGTAATCGACCGATTAAATTAGATAGGACAGCATCTCAGCTTCCTTTACACGTCGTTCTCAAGTCACCACGGCTCTTTTCTCGATGTGGTTGATAGCGAACTACCGCGATGTCCACGTCCCATTGTAACGAAGGTAGAGGCGACGTGGGAGGGCTTTAATGGACTCCTTAATGCCGTCCACCAGCTCTCTGAAAGTGCAGGGTGTTTTGGAACGTTGGTAAACGGATTGCATTGAAAACTTCACAGACATGAACGTGTTAGGCTTTAATTGTTATATAATTAATGGCAGTGTACTCGAGTGCAGTGCGGAGTGTGGGACTTGATCTTCACTTTCCAAGGAAAGCACTCCGTGACCACTTAGAAATCAGCCTTTAACGCACGCCTTTTAATCGTACGGGGGACCTCCTCAATAGAAGGCCAGAAATATTCTTGTGTTCAGTAAGAGTGCGTATATTCCGCCTGTATGAAAGTTCAGTTCGATGCACTGTGCACCAAACGAGAAGTAGCCGCGATTGTGAAAAGTCGATACAGATCATCTAGGCTGAATTCACTTCTTAATAACTGGAGGTGACTTGCCGCTGTAGGTCACGCTCGGATCTAGTTAAATTTAGACTTGCTGTTAACGACTTGAAGTTTACCCAAGTCTTTCTGTGCATTCGTCTGTACCACCCTTGAGTCGATGTGGCACTACGATTGTAACATTTAAAGGTCCAAATCAGTTGAATTATGTGCATGGATAATAATGTACTCATCATCATAGGTCCATGTCATATAACGTGACGTATATGCTGTATCTTCCATCGTGAAAGAAACGAAAACAAAACGGCACTTTAAAAAATGATTATTTGAAAAGTAATACTTCTCCAAACATAAATATAATCAATGTGTATCAAGTACATACAAATTTTGGATTTCCGTAACTACGTTTTTTAATAATTCAGTGAGTAAGAAAATAGGAGCATTTCGTATTGGTCAAATGTTAAGGAACGGGTTGAGAATGAAATTACTTTCTCTAAGTGAATTCTTTTACGAGACTAAATTGATTGGTTTGATGTTGAAGACAATGTTGTTATTTCTTGGAACCATTATAAAGATGGTTCTGTCTCTTCAAAAAACTAATTTTGCTAATCATATCGAAAAAATTGTTTCTACAATCACTGGTATCATCGGAAGGTCAAAAAGTTTATGCATCATGTGAAAGTAATTGAACACGTGTAATACGATTGGTTCCAAACTGAAAACAAGCCTATCTCCAGAAACGTTTGAACGGGACGATCGAAAGGTCGAAAGAATGGCTTCAAATATGGACGGTTTTGAGACAGCTGTAGTAATTTATAGGATATTCAGTCAAGAGCTGGGAACAAAATTTCAAGGAAAATGTTTCCCGTAGGTTAAATTGGTTAAATAACGAAAGAGTACGCTGTCGGGTTCCAGCACCCAAGCCTTTAATTTCTTAGAAAACCCAAGAATCCTGTCAAGTCTTTGCTGACAAGCATGTTGTCTAGACAAATGAATGATTACATGAAGTTCATTTCAGCGATGAGATGAAGTTCAACTTGCCTGGATCTGGCGGTAAAATGCTTGTAAGTCGCAAAATCAGTAAACGATTATATATTTATAGCCTCGATCTGTTGAAAAGACTGTCAAGTTTAGAGGTAGAAGTGCGACGGTGTAGAGCATGATTTCCCAGCAGAAGCTGGCCTAATTTTACGTTTGTATTGTAAAATTAGTAAGTTCATGAGAAGTTTCTTGAAAAACGTGTCATTCCTAATATACACCTCGGTCCTGTTTAACCTCCAACTTACAAGCACGACAACGTGCCTTGCCACGAGGCAAAAAAAGTGACGGCTTTTCTTGAAGAGGAAGGTATCACTGTGATGAAATGGCCAGCTCAGAGCCCGGACTTGAATTTAATGGAGAACCATCGGAACGTCATTCGAGAGAGGCTCAGACGAAAAGTCAGTTAAATCAGGATCACTTTGAGTGTATCTGAAGGAAAAACTGTAGGGGATAACTGTTACGCTTTGCAGGAAATTAATTAGATCATGTGGATAAAGATGAAATGGAGTTATCAAGAATAAAGGAATATTCACAACTATTGAAGGATTTTGGCTAATTGCACTTTGTCAAACAATTTTCATTCTGTTCTTTAACTTTTGGCTCACACGAAATACTCCTAATTGATTTGAAATTGGAGTGTTAATGAACGCATGCGCGGAAACTCCAAAATTTCATGTGTGTTTTATACATGTTGGTTATATTTATGTTTGACAAAAATTTTATTAAAATTTATGCAATACTTTTCGATTATTAATTTTTTTAAAATGATGTTTTCTTTCTGTTTCATATGTAATGGCTTATACTTCGTATGAAACATGTAGAATTATGACCGGTAAATCCATTATTAAATGTACAGGTCTTGCCAACACGAGAAAACGTGGGCACAGTTTAATCTTTCCTTATGGGTTAATTTTTCATCGCATAATTTATTTTCAAAATTTGTGCCGGCAAACTCTAACGGACTTTTTTCTTACTTAGTTTCACATAATTCAGTCGCCCGATAGTCAATGAATACTTAGTGAGCAATCGTAGAGTGGAAACTTTTTTCAGCGCTCCTCTTGCCATTCGGGGAATGCATGAAATATAGTATACATTCAAGTATTTGGTACAATACATCACTAAATGCCCACATCCGGGGCAATGCACACACGGTGCCTACATAGAGAGCTCTCACGCCTTCAGAATCTCATTGAGAAGAATGCGTGCAATACGAGTGTTTAATATACAAATATATCCATCCATATCATCAATGTACGTAGCAGCTGGACCTTGAACGCCTGCAACGGATAACTGTACCTTTGTATTTTGAAGTTTAACAATACCCGTGAAGCTCGACACGAGCTCGGCCCGCAAACGAGAAAACCGTGTACGATAGCGGAAACCAAGAGACCGAACTATCTGGAAACCGACCGGACAGTTAATTAGGAGTTCGATTGTAAACTGAGCTCGAGTTAGTTTCTCAACTGGGTATGAATTTTCAAATTGAGTACAAGTTGCTTCGTTAACTAAACTGGGTAGGTTATTATTTCAAGTAATTATGAGTCCGTTGGCCTGGCTGTCGTATCTGTTTTGCCCATCGTACTTGTACAGCGCGAATTGAAACGTGACGTACGACGGTGAAAATTTATTATTTACTTTTGGAAACTTTTGGCAAATCAAGCCTTGAAAGTGCTGCCCAAGCTGTGTTGGGAAGGAACACTTGAAAGAAAACAACATCCAAACTTGAAAACATTTCAGTCTGCCGTATAAGAGCAGTCGTCAGTGTATATAATATTGAAAAAAATCATCCGAACTGTGCAAGTCCAGAACTGTTCAAACTTTTCAGATATTTACATTGAATATCCGAACTTTAACATCATATTAATGAGGTGAGTCGTGAGGAATGCAAGCATTTATTTATAAAAAGTATATATTAGCGTATGAAGAACACCTATATACAGATAATGGCGATTACAACTCTAACCTATAAGTCAGTCAACACTAACGCGTTGAAAGAACGTAAAATTCTCTGCAGGCGTGAAGTCCGGTTCGAGCTTATCGTTTATGGCACTTTTTTCAAACGACAAATGCTTAAGTAGAAGACGAGGGTATCGTGGATTTAATTCTGAATAATTCCTTTAAAAAACACTAAACCCTGGTGTGAAGCTGAAATGGAGAAGCGCTCTGCATTTTCACATAAAACAAAGTGCAAAAAAACAATCGACTTCGAAGCAAGCAGCAGTACGTCATGAGCAACAAGTTATCAAAAAGAACAGATTATCTGGAGCGATCTGTTGAATTCATTAACGTATCCCTGGACGGTGTTCCCACCTCGACCCATTAATGGCGGGCGATAGATCGTGCTGCTCTTTAATGGGCACTCTGCTAAATTATTATTAACATGAATTATGGCGCCCTCTTGTATCCTTGCTACCGAAAATACAGCATGGCCGCCGGCCAGGGCTGTCGTTCACCTTAATTGAGGCTGCAACATAGATGGCTTAAAAAAGATCTATTGCGAAGCATGACTTGCTCGCTCTTCGCAGCGCTGGCCTTATATTTTCAAAAAGGATTCGATTCTCCTTCTAGAGACGATTGTTTCGCTCGTAAAGCCGATAACAACCTGTTTATCATGGGTATTTTTGTGTTATCAAATGACCGCAGTGAGTTGGGGTACGCTGGGTAGTTATAGAAGTTAGTATTGCCGTAAAAAACTCGATTGCTTCTAATAACACATTGTTTGTCCCCTGATAAAAAATTATGTTATTTCTTTATTAGCCCGCGAGGACAAAATCTATATTTAAAAAATGCCTCCGGATGGAACTGCAGAACGGTTCTTCTTCTCCAAGTTGAAATATTTTTTTGCATGCTTTTCCACATTTTTCTTGCTCATTGGAGGTTAATAAATATATGTTCTAGGAAAAATATGACTCGTCTGCTGCCACGCATGATTTATGGGAATTTGGTTGCGTGCGTTCACCGACAGTAAAGAGCATGATCGTATGTATGTACGACTCCAAAACGCTGTGTAACATGGCTTTTGTTCCTGGCAATACAGTGTTATACTTTAACTTCTTCTATTGTAAAACAACAGAAGATACTCGTTAGTCTAATGAAACTAGGTTTTTATATTACACAGGGTACCTGCTAAAACTGGAGCTTATTTACAACGCTGTAGTTTGTGAACTATTATTGCTAGAAGACTGAAACAAGCCTTATTAAAAAGCGTAAGATTTAAACTGTGACATGACCCCGCCGGACTCGATAGGTTTGTCATCAACAGGACAACCAAATTTGGTACAGCATTCTGCAAGGCACTGACATGGATGGCACAACGGCGGTGTTGGACGGGGCGGTGTTGGACGGGGCGGTGTTGGACGGGGCGGTGTTGGAC
>VOMN01127697.1:0-32300 GCA_014899125.1 Orchestia grillus
GTTGTGCTGGACGTGTTGAATGAAGTGGTGGAGCATGTTAAGCATTTCCATATATTTGTATAATCTGTAATTTTGTTGAAAGAGGTGCAACGGAGGTGGTATCATTCACCACATTGACTGCAGAAAACAGAGCGACCACCAGCGCGAGCAGATGTAATTTTTTTGGTTGCATGTTTTACATGTGTATGTGCGGGGACCTGGGTTTTATTCTATGTCTCCGGCTAGCAGTAGAAGAGGGGACTTAGTGGCCGGGTCACTTAGCCACATTACTGAAAACACGCCGGACGATCCAGCAGAGTGGCGCCACCCCGGACCCTGCGCCCCGGAGAAACTTTCTTTCGTCGGCCTCCTCGTGGGGCTGTTCGAAGGAATTTGACCCTCCCGGAGGAGTCCCACGACGGCGTAGACGCCCCAACAACGGTGGGAGCAAGTGCACTTGTCAGGGGTGCCGGGTCATGATGTACGTGGCCACGACCGAGCAGATGAGGCCGCGCAGAAGGCCGCGACCTCAGCAGGAGATCCAGCAAACATCGGGCTGCCGTATCGAAACAACCCCTTAATTAAAGCTGCAATAATAAACCTCTGAAAGCAGGAATGGGACAATGTTCAAGAGAATAAACTACGAAAAATTTAGAATAGCGTTCGTTCATGGCCTTTTTCTACCGGCCGAATTCGTTACGAGGAAGTTTTACTATGTTGACTGAGGCTTGGTCATACCCTTCTTACTTACGGACAATAACTGGAGCGCTGCCCGCCGCTTTTTTGTGACGATTGCCTAGTGCCTTCATCAGCGCACCATCTATTGGAGGAGTGTCCAAGCTTTTTTAACGCCCGCTCCCGCTATTATCCTGGATCCCAGGAAGCCAATCCTGAATCTGTCCTGGTGAAGATGTCGGCAGAACCCACCCGCTGTCCGTTTGACCATGGACATCTTATTTCCTTCCTCACTGATTCTCATCTTACGAATAAGCTATAGTACTGTCTGTATATTGAGACTCCTAAAAAACTGACGCTTACTAGATTTTTGTGTCCTAAAAGAACTATATCATGAAACCTGAAATATTTTGCAATTGAATACAAATGCGTCCAAATGGTTCTGCAGTTGTACTGTGTTCTCTGCTCTTACTGATATAGGAGTGGGAAATACGGCCGAGGGCACCGCGTTGCAGCCCGATGGGGTTTCAGGGTGGGTTTGGCGCTCGACCGTAAACGGGTGGGCAGCTGGAACCCCATCTGACCGGCTGCCCCCTAAAGAGAGCTATGACCTATCTTCGGTTTTCCTTGTACTTTAATTCTTGCAAATGTAATATTGATAAACCCTGAATCGCGGAGGGAATGATAACACTGATTTGAAGACTATTTTGGTTCTTTGTACGTGGTGACTACCTCTTTTATTTGTTGCATCGAATTGTTTAGAATGTTAATTGTGAATCCTGTTAGAATTGTTTATGTATAAGCTAGAGTTTTCAGCACGTTATAGGCCTGGCTAATGAAGCGCTAGTAACCCTGTTTTACTTCTACTACTACTATTAGAATTTGTTATAAGCTACCGGAAAGTATAGTCTCCACTTGCGCTGGAAACACATTCAGAAATTATCTTAATAAATACTTACCAAGAACTTCATTATTCTGACCTAATGATTAGAAATTAATTATTGAAACGATGTTAATGACATCGAGGAAAGCCTGGTGAACTATTATTGTAGAATGGCAGGAACTTTTTCCAAGAATTTCCTGAACCACAAATGCTGTAGAACCTGGACTTTTTCAACGGTGCCAAAAAAAATTGTTCTGTATCCTTTTTTTAATCTTAGTCCGGAAAACTCAAAAGAGATTTAATTTCTCTTCTATCAAAATACTTCCCTCGCCTAGATTTTAATTAGGTATATAAATACAAGGTAGGTTCCATATTTAATTACAAAGGTAAACCTTCTAAAGGCTTGCTTTGGTCAGTCATATGTAAACCCTGTTGCGCACGACATGCGCTGGAACACCATTATATGCTCTACTACATATATACTAGACCTCTCAGTGTTCGTGTGGCTGAGCTGGAAGGAGTTTCCGCACCTCCTTTCCTCTTTCAACTGCTACCTATTCTGCTGTTCGCACCCACGCTGAGAAGCGCGATCTTCTTGTTCGCTCAAAATATTTTTACATAATTTCTTCCACGTTTGGCATCACCCTTTTACGCATTTTAAAATTTTTACATGTTTTATCAAACAAAGCCGTTTTAAATGATACACAGTCTGCATTCTCGTTACAATTGGCTTAATTTTATTCTTCTCGGTAAGATCATTTTGTCGCATTGTAGTTTGTTGAATTTTGCTTCAGATGTTGAAAATGATCATTGTGGTCGAAAACATTCATTTTTAGTTTTTAGTACAATAATAATTCTAGTCAATAAATATTACAAGCTTGCAATCGGCCTTCCTTGCTCTCATATTTATAATAAAACTTTGCAATAGGCAAAAGATTAATATGGCAGCTTCCTTTTGTTACAGCGAACGTTCGGATGTCTGGGCGTGAAAACAGATGACTGGAAGTTTGAATGCTATACTTTTGTATGTATTATTTACCTTGTGCAGCGTTACGGTGAGTAGTAGTAGTGATAGTAGTTGGTGGTCACAAAACACTGGTGGTAGTTATACTGCCTGTCCTTTGACTTGTTCTGCCCTCCTATTTGATGTTTACTCTGTAGCCTGTGCGTGATGGGTGTCTGAGGGCAGGACTTGGGTAAAAATCTAAGAATGGCCATTTGGCTTTTTCCAGTTGACAAATTCTATTCAATTCTACTCTATTTTAAAGGGTGGAGGGAGATGAGATGTTTACATGAAACAAACTAGTTTTTAGAAAATGTGTTGAAAATATTTATTTTACTGTTAATAAGTACTAGAGATTACAAATTTATTGAAGTTTTAACGTACCACAATTCAAATTTCAATGTTTAGCACTGTATGAATAAAAACAACTTCAACTCTTTTTTCCCATTTTGTAGCCCGTTTCAACTATAATTTAATAGTTGTCAGGTATGTACAATGTATCACACGTTTTCAGTTCATATTTAGTTAACATGCTAATCGCTTCGAAGTAAACGATAGGCCACGGAATTAAGAACCACTGCTTTGAAAGTCTGAACTGGACGTCTACACTCATTTTTAAGGTTGTAGTCTTACACTTGAAAACCCGAAGGCCCCCATACTTTGTGGCTGATACTTTGCCCAACTAATTTCGGGATAAACGGTTGTTCTTTTTTCTTTTTTACTTGATTTTCAAACCCGATGACAGCTTATGAATGGCACTCGTCAAATGATGATAGGATTATCTCCTGCTTAAGAAACATAAGAATGATTGTCTGGTTTTTTCATGTAAGACTTAATTTAGTACTATATATTAAATATACTGCTGAAGTCAAGGAGTCACTGAAGTATGATGCACAGTTTAGATGTCGGGATGTCGGCGAAGATTTGTGGCTCATTTCAGATAGTATGCTAAACATTTTGCTGTAATATTTCATCTTAATCATATGTTCAGAGCAACTTTTCAGCTTCTATCAGTCGTCATCCGTAAACATGTCTAAAATTCCTGGCGTTTCCTTTGCTATAATTTCTCACTGAGATCCGAAGTCACAAGAACTCTAAAGCATAAAGTTATTCGTTGGACCCGAAGATAGCTAAGCTAACTCAAACCTACACATCATTATTAAGAAGTAAGAAGGGTTTACTTCTTTAACAGGACACATTTAACAGGACACACGCTCGTACGCCCACACCGTTACCTCAATCCCACTCCCTCCGCATCCGTAGAGCCACAGGTGCACAACCTCGTCAGTTGCCTTGAGACCGTACTGAGGTGTGGAGTGTGGAACACTAAAGCTTCATTGGATCATCTTGCGTACTTGAATGTCAAAGTCGTCTCAAAATTAAACCTCAATCGTCAATATGAGTAAGTTGTTTGTACGTTGAAGCTATAGCTAACCATTTTATTGCTGTGGGAACTTCGATGCCTACTAGAGAGTGATCTGTTCTGGAATAGAGTCACACTTGAGTCAAAAATCAAGTGTGAATCATGCAGTATCACTAAACTTACGTGGGAAGAAGGTGGAAAGGTCAATGTTTATCCGACTACCTGATGCTAGGAATTCAGCTTCAATTAATGTGGCATAAATCTTCGCGAAACCTTGCAATTTCGCTTTTGACGTTAACTCGCGACACTTCCCTCTGCCTTCTTACTGTGACTAGTTAGATTGGTTCATTAAACTTGAAATTAACGTTTTGCTTCATTGCAAGTGAATCATTTTATTTTATTAGCTGTGTCATAGCCCTTTATAGAAAGGTTATGGAAATTTAGAATTTTCCTTGGGTTAGTATGGTTTTTCTGTCAAGTCGAAGTGAAGTATGAACCGTTTGTATAATTTCTCCTCCCGTGCAAATCACCAGAAATTATGGCAATACGACCTCTGTCTCTTTCACTTACGAAATGTCTAGCAGGAAGTAAATTTTTTTTAAATGAAGTTAGTAAATTGAAGCAACAAGTGCTGAACTTTAGTGAGGGTATATGACTTTGGGTGAACTTGTAGGATCTTTCTCCAATGAACTTTACCGAATTTTTCTAGGCTCTAAACCTAATTTTTCAAGCCTAATCCTTCACCACCTAGAACTACGCCTGTTGCACTGCTAGTTTCGAGTATCGATAGTTCCAGTGCAGTTATTGAGCGGAATTACCTGCAGTGAAATCATAATTTGGCTTAGATACCTCCATGGGCGTGAAAATAAAAATGAAAAATTTTGATCGGTTGATCCAAATATGCAGAGCGAAGAGTACGTATTTGAAAATGAACATACCGTTATTGATGCTTTTCTAACCGAGCTGTGTAAATGAACTCTAGAAAAATCTTTCATCCGTCTGCTTGTGTGGTTCTATGAGCTTGTGACTGAAGCTTTGCTCCTAATGTATTTCTAAATATTTTTGACGCTTCAGATATGATATCAGGATATGATATCCAACATTTCCTGAAGTCACAAACTCGCCATTGCTAGGGCCAAGTTTGACTGCACTTGGCATCTACTGAACTTGGCAGCTGTTGCTGCAACTTTCACTTCGCAGACTCTTCCAGTATCCACTGTACTTTTCTGTATCTACGCGAGAAAGAGTGTTGTTCCTATTGAAAGGTGGAAATAATTATGTGCACTTGCTTTTGTTCAGAGAGGTACGCCAAAATGAATTGTAAATCAAACTTCGGAGATGTGCGGAAAATTAATAATTGAACATCTTTTGAAGTCTAGGAATAGTCGTATGCTGATTCGTCTGTGCTCGTCTGTATACTTTGGTGTATCTGCGTTCACAGAATCTGAAAACATGTAGGATTTGGATCATTGTCAGAAAATGTTTTCAGGATTTATTCAAACCCGAGTACGCGTGTCCTTATTCCCGTTTCTACCTCCTCATTTCCCTTTGTTTCGGTAAATGAAAATCAGCAGATGCATCAAACACGAATCTTAAACTTGCTATTCGTCGCGTGTTATTGAAGCAAATCTTCCCCAAGTTCCGCAGTGAATTTTTCTTACTGGGCGTAATGTTATCAGATGTTAGGGATAATAATAATAATAATCAGAAGTAAATGTAGTTTATATGTTTTTTCTCATTGCGATTTGTATGCTCGTGTGGCACGGTGTCTGCCAATCTGTAAAAGGGAAAAATTATTGGCTAGACTGTGCCGCGAGGATTGGTACGAGCGAGTTGTGTGCTGAGTAAGCTGGGAATAGGACAAAGAAATAAAGAGAATTTTAGGTAGCGTTTGACGAATATTGTAGGAATGTGAGAGTTGTCACAGAGGCTTAGATGGAGAGTGAAAGCTTGAGAGTAAGTGGAGATAACTGCAGGACACTTCATGAAACAAACCCATGAACAGCACCTATCAGTAATGCAAAATTTGTATGGTTTGTGTAAACATTTCCGCGATAATGTTTCAACTGTTGCTCATATTAAATGTGCAACATAACCATTCTCGAACTACGGATGACGAAGATGCCATTGGTCCTTAAGCGTGCGTAGGGCAGTAAAGGTACCTTGCACAAATGAAAAAAATGAGATTAGGAACAGGGAAAAGAAGTGACAGTGTTCGTACTGCAGTTTATTAAAATAAACGTTTGTTGCCCTTTCGAAAATAAAGAAAATATGTAACTATTCTACTCAAACTCAGACAAAACTCCCCTGCAAAGTGTCTTAGCTAGTGATGTTTAACTTGGAGCTTGTACCTCGGAGTATCTCGAGGAGCGACTCGGCCCCGGAGGAGCAAGTTAGGGCAGACCTCCGGAGACCGCTAAGTCCCCGGTATGTGGTGAAAATGAATCCTTTATGAAATATTTATTCATACGTGGAGTGTAGATACTTTGGTTCTCATTGGAATAATATGAGAAAAATGCACTTAACCCCTTGAAAACCTCGAGATGATGCCCTCATGACGTAATGAGTCCTTCACGGCTAGATGCACTTGCAGAAGCGGCATGAGATCATTCCGCTCTAACGCGTTCGTGCCTCCCACGTAACGTTCTGCTTCAGAGCTGGGATCGTTGTTATTCGTAAACGGATTTTTCTGTGAAGCATTTTTGTGGTCACGAGATTTATTTATAAAGCTTGCGTTGTGTAGCACGAATGATTTGTTTGTCTCTCTTCACTCTTTTCGCAGCCTGATTTTTCTTTTCGCTCTTCGTTTTGAGGTGTAACGATGGAGTCTCTGAACATTTTTCCTAGTACTTTTCTTCTCACCAAATCGATTTTTAACGAGCATCGCTGCCGGGCGAACTTTACCTGTTTAAACTCGGCTGTAAAGCCCTGACTGTGTATTATGATGAAAGACTAACAATTTTGTTGCGTAGGAAGAAGACTGATTGTATTGGAATTTTTTCCTATGGTTGAAAACAGTTTTATTTAGCGTAGGAGGGCAGGACCGGGCAAAACTGGCCCAACACTCGTTTTCTGTCCTTGGGATGAGCTCGGCAAAAACGTCGACTGATAGCCTTTTTGGGCTTTATGGATGTGTCTGTTGTGATAGATGAATAAAGCAAACAGATCTTCTTCTACTTACATTAGAAACGAGGTGTGGTACTGAGATAGTTAAAAAAACTAGCCGGATTCATCTTAGGCTTACTTGCGAGTGTTATGCATGAATACATATCTAACTGAAAAGCTCCGTCACATTAAGATGTGTATTCTTTGAACGGTGGTATTATTCGTTCGATGAATAGTCTTGTATTTGATCAAGAAGACTTTTATTTTTCTACATTGATTTGAAAATTTGTGCCCAAGTTATTCAGTAGCTGGAACTCACCATTCGGATATTAAAGGAAAAGGAGCTACTCTAATCACTACATGGCTGAATAATTTTAATTTTGATACTAAGTACCCTCAGGGGCTATAAGGTAACCCCTCAGGATTAGTCTAGTTAGGTTTATCATATGCGATGGGGACTGGCACCCCCAGGTGAGCACTGTTAGGTTACCTCAGCTTTAACTAGGCCTTTAGGACTTTCATCTTTCGTGCCCACTTTCATTATTTCTATTTCCATGCCTTCTTTGATTATTCTCTATCTTTTCTTCCTCTTCCGTCTTAGCTTGCTGTTTCTATGCCCAGGGAATCTTGCGTGGGAACACACCTGTGCACGTTTCCACGAGTTCCAAAGCCCATACTCGATGGTCCTTTCTGTTTGGTCTCTTTGGATTACATTTCACGTGGATAGAGCTACTGTACAATCTAACCAATAATAATAGAAATTATAATCATTATTTTGATTCATGATTATGATGTAAAAATGCTCCACAGCAAATTTTTATTATTGGAAGCAATGAGATGGATCTTGGACATATACTACTTGACTGAAAAACTAACTTTCAAGAACTATTTCTGTATTGAAGTTATTCTCTCCGAAGCTGAGAATAAATAATGGGAAGCATTTAACGACGCCTATTTAACGCATGAATCTAATTCGTATTGTATGAATGATGGTAAGAATTCTTTTATTATTTTCCTTCAAATTATTCGCGCATAGATTCAACTCCTAAGATGAGGTTGTAGCGTTATCTGCCATTTTAATATTTTTTGAGATAATAGAGCATGGGATGTACGATCAAAAAGTTACCTTTTAACAATTTACCCGACCAATTTTACAAAGCAGTTCACGCTGACTTTCAGCACAAAACTCATAACAAGAGAGATGAAGAGTCTCTAGTGAATCCCTGACTACGCGTCGTCGGCGCTTCTTTTTAAGGCAGAACTTTAATGGTCCACATCCTGCGGCAGCCACCCGCTGGCCTTGACAGAGGGGCGCATGCGCTGAAGGTCTTCGTCTGGTGAGATTTCGATTGCGAATTTCAAAGCCAGACTCGTAGCCAAGATACCTTCACATGTACACTTTTGAATGATAAACTTAGCTTCATCTTAAAAAAATTATTTTGAATACTTAATGGAATGCACTTGTGTATTTTCTATGTTAATGACAGCGTGCGATAATTATGTAAATTTGACCTAATAGAATGCTGCTGCATCTGCCAGTTAATTCTAGGCAGAGACGATTTACGGCATAGACTGAAAGGTGTTCAGCCTTAAACAATTTGTAAATATTTAATAAATAATTTCGTACACTGAGTCATTTTATTTTTGTAGTTGAAATTCTAGCTTATCAAAATAATAATTTTCAACCATCAGTCAAAAATATTATTCTAGTCATTGAGTACGACACGAGAATTTTTTGCGCGATTCCGAAAATGGTTAATATAGATCTTGATAACCCTGAAATGACAAACTTATTATTTAAAAGAATGATGCATTGCGTGAGTAGTTAGTTAAATAGTATGCACCTTAGTACGTATTCACCCTAGTTTTAAAAGATACAATCTACGACTTAGCTATATCAATTCTATCGTTCCACTAGATGCTACGACACACTTATGGTTCGTTAACACGCTTCACTGAACAATTACACATGTTAACCTCAGCACAAATTGTACAATGAATTATCAATATTATAAAATAAACTAGCTGCTATTTCTCTAGTAAGATTAATTATGCTACTCGTAGCTAGCGCCTCCTGTTTAGCGGAAGTTAATAAATCAAAGAAGAAATGTGAAGATACAATTTCAGCATGCCCCAGCGTTCTCGTATGAGTAGGAGGGCGAGAAGGCCGGGGGTCACCCTACTAGATCCCGTCGCGCTTGGGCTGACGTGGACGCGACCACGCGGATGCCTCGAGCACAGTGTCTGTGTTATGGAACAAGCGAAGTGTGACAGCCTCATTTCCTGTGTATCTAGCGTGTATCATATTCATTGTGTCACTGCTTCATATTTACTAATGGCGCGACCCATCTAAAATGACGAGGCTTGCTACATTCATTCTTAAAATGAATGATATTTTTCTCTGTGAGGTTTGACATGGATCGCAAATCTTCCTCGTCGTTTTCTTTGAAATCAGCTATTCGTAACCAAACTATGTCAACAGAAATACCGCTACATCGCGTTTTATAAAATGAAATATGTAGTTTCCTTTAGGTTACGTTCATATACGATATGATAACCAGTATCCTCCTATCTACAACACTGCAGCCAATCAGCGTGGTTTTCTTACACTAATATCCTGTCAAATATCCTATCAAATAAGGAGAGCGGGGAGACTTGCCAAGCAAGCAAACTAAGAACTGTGTATCGGTATATAGTAGATCTTTATTTGCCATGGGGCTCAGAAGAGCTGTAGCTGTAAAATTTACAGCTAGAAGTTAAGAGGGACTGGATCGAATTATGCTGTTCTAAATGACGAGTCTTTTCGATGTAGAACCAAATTTTCAGGATCGACATATTTTTTTCCCGTCGTAATGATTTGAGTTTTACTCTGGGCTAACATATGTACACATGTACCTGAACGCACGACATGTGAGCTGTCACTTTGCCGTGAATAAAAGCTCAATGATTCTTTGATTTATTCATATTATCTGTTAAAATTAATGAATTAATTTTAAGTTATCCTGCAAGGCATTCTTTTCAGAAGGCAGTGGACGTCGTAAGATAGGTTTCCCCAGCTCGAGCTAGGACTTCGAGACTTCTCTTTCTTGCCCACTTTACTTGTCATCTTTAAACCTACTTCGCTGATTATTCTTAATCTTTTCTTCCGCTTCTTTCGTAACTTGTCATTCCTCTGTCCAGGGAATCCTGTGAGGAAACACAGCCATTAGAAGTGTTAGTAATTTTCTGAAATTACACCTGTGCTTGGGTTCCACGTTTTCTGAAATCCATTCTAAATGGTCCCTTCTTTTCGCTGTCTTGGGATGGCATTCCATGTAGCTTGGGAGCTTTGAAGGAACGCTTCAAATGTATAATCCTTTCATATTGGTGTACCTCTGGCAGTGAATCCGTTTTCAATATACGTAAAAAATTCTAGCACCACAATTATGTGCTTACGTGGCAAGATACTATGGCTCACGCTGGGCTCGTTAATTTGCTTGACTGAGCCATTGCGTGCCTTAACGGTACTCAAACTTTGAAATTTAAGATAAACGCAAGGAATGAAATAAGCTGCTACTGCACTAGTAGAAGCAATGAGTGTCTCCCAGAACAAATTAACTTAGTTTGATCATTCCTTTAAGAAGGCTGTTAATTATAAGCACAAAGTTAATTCTCTATTTGAAATAAGTGCACCGAGCCTTCATAGTAATGTTATTGCATCGTTATTCTCTTACGTTGAATGCAGGTACCATTATATGTTATACTGATAATTTGATTATTATTTATCACACTATCAAATACACAGCTTAAATATGTTACATCTCTCTGCAAAAATGACTTCAACATCTTTCGTCATGAGTTGTGCTCGACAGGGCATTTAGGACTTTACACCGTATTAACGTACTCGTACTTCTGCAGATGTTCTGCCCTTCTCACTGGCCGTATTCCTCGTAAGTATACCATAGGAGAACAACTGAATTAAGGTAGATAGCAAGTAAGTTTTCTAATGTTTTATCTACCTTTTTTAGCGTCCTCTTGGGTGTGACTATTTCCCAATATGTTACTCAAAGCCCATCAGTGCTTTGTGATACGTTCTTTTTTAGTTTTTCACTAAATATGTTCGTTTAACAGCGAGTATGTTGAAACGTCTTTGCCATATATTTACGACTAGGTAATCGTGCGACACGGCAAAAAATGGCGGGACTTCCTGTATTTATTTTTGAAATGCATGGTATTCTCCCTGTGAAGAAGCATGAACTGGGTCACAAATGTTCCTCATCGTTTCCTTTGAAAATTATACAGTATGTCCCACAAAAACCCGAACAGAGTATTTTTTTTCTCCGCATCAGTAATACCATCCTAAGAACACCCTGAGCATTTAATTTTTAGCCAAATTATCCATTTTGTATAATCAAATGTTTACACATCACCACCACCAACTTTAACCGAGTTAAAACTACGGATTACAACCGAAATGGACGTTCTAAAGAATAACCCCCTGATGACAAGGCGGGTTATGAGGAATATCAGACAATTGTCAGAAATGTCTTGATAAGGATGGGCGTCAGGTCAATTAATGTCTTATGTTCCATTTTGTTTTTATTAATAAAAAATAATTGTTCTTATTATTCGAGTTATTGATGCCTTTTCTATAGGTTGATTTTGAGGGATAATTTTGCTAGAAATTAAATGCTTATGGTATTCTTATGATGGTATTACTGATACAGAGAAAAAAATACTTGGTTTGGGTTTTTTGTGGGAAATTATTGTGGGATATTGTTTGGTTCAGAAAAATGCAGTCTTCAATAATTGTATTTTAAATTTAGCACCTAAATTTTTTTCTCAATTGGCCAGCCTGTGTTGACCAGTGTGTTCCATTATTGATCAATTATTTTATAGTTAGAATATAACCATTGAACGACGGTTACAATTTGTGCAAATGATGCTATTTCTGATTGGGCAAAGATATAGAGAAATAAAGTACGGTTGGTCAAAAAGCCTTTCATTGTAAATTTCATGGCCAATAGCGAAACTTAACCCTTTTATCGAAATTATATTGCAAGTCGGCTGTGGAATTAGATTATTATTATGAAAAGAAATAATATGAGTGTTTCCAGTTTTTATCAAAATAATTCTCTGGCAAAATACATCTAAAATTCAAATCTTAAAGAAGGACATGAGTATGAAAATTTGTATACTGAAAACGGGACACAGAGGTGAATTAAATAATAAAGTAAGAGGTACCTGCACAAATTTTCGTAATTTATCTTTATAAAACTCAGCTTCCCAGTAGGATGATCAATCCCCGAAAGAGATTATTATTTTGGGTTTTATTTCATTTTATTTTTTGAATTTGAGTGTTCTGGATTTTCAACTATCTTGAAAAAATATCCAATTTGTTGCTGAATAATATTTATTACTCGAAAAAAATTGTATTTCTTATAACATTGTCAGTCACGTATGTACAATATAAGAATAAGACAGATCCAATACGCGAATTTATGTAGATATATTTTCATAGGAGTAGCCATCGTAATTTAGTTCTCATGCGTATAGTAACGAGGCCTGCATTTAATATTCATAACTTATCTATTCATCGATACATGAGCTACATTGTTTTTGTGTCGTCTAGGCTGCTGCTACAGTAAGCGGAGATATGCTCAGGAAGAGCATCGTGTTTGACAAAGCCACTCCTGATGTCTTCTACTGCCCAGTCGATAAACCAATAACGTTCGAAAAAATGTACGTTAGATCGCGGCCGCTCAAGAAACTCTGCGAATTCGACGGTGAAAGGGTAAGTATTCACAATGTATGGGCATTGTAATGTCATATCATTTAATGCAATAATTCTGGGCTGATTTTAGGAAGTAAACTTAGCAGTTACAGAACAGCAACACTCACACCCACTTTTCGATACGAGTTTAAACAATGCAATGGTTGGTTCTGAGGAAGAAAATTGTTGGAAGACAAAAATAAAGAATAGGCGTGAAAAAGAAAAGGATACATATCGAATTGAATCGAGGGTAGGCCGTAGTTTTGGATTGCGCTTTATTGAGTATTTTTATAGTTTTGATTAAGTTGATTCGGCCGGTTGCGATGGAGAGGTTTTATGTTTATATAAAGTAGAGTGTGGTTTGATAAATGGGGTGATACTTTTCGACCCAAAAAAAGCTTTTGCTGCTGGAGGAGTTTTGGACGAATTAATATATTATGATCAAGTAAGACTTTGATGACTAGGCATCGGTGCCGCCCGTAGTGTCTGGATGTTGTACGAGATCTGAATGACATTTAACGTTTAGGTAAAAGTGTATTTGTGATAGGACATTAAGAAGCATTGTTTATTATCGCGGAGCCATTACTTTATTTGTAGAAGTTTGGATATTACTTTTTATTAAATACTTGCTTTTGGTTGTTTAAAAAAGTACTGTGGTTTCACAAATAGTTTGAAAAAAATAATCCCGATCCAATTCCACGAGATATTGAATAAATATGGTCTTAAACGAGTTCCCTTTGCATTATTGTTTTATTTTTAAGCCTCAAGAGTAAATATGTATTAACGAGAATGAGCTAGATTTATGACAATAAATTCCAGTTAGTGGCGAATTCGGTGCCGAGATATTTTTACATCAATTTTCGTTCTCGGGGGTTGATTTGATGTAATTGTGAATTCAGTTGGTTTCGTTTCATGACATAAATGTTAGAGCCACAGTAATGAGACTTGCCACTACAGCTGCCCGAGGACTACAAGAGCGATTGCTACAACGATGTTGACGAATCCGACTACGCGTGCAGCGAGAAGAAGCGCATCATGGTGAGGGCGGTGCTGTTGGTCCCGCAAACCCTGCGTGGGGTTTATTTTTCCCTTCACTTGAAGCTTTTCTTCCTAAGATTTTCAGACGAGAAATAGCGCATTGCTCGTAATTTATTGTCATTTTGTTGGGTTAGAATACAGGATTCCGAGCATTGATTAATCTCAAAATTCAACTTGTGCGACTTCTTAAGAACTATGCGCAAGTAAATCTTAAGTTCAACTGTAAAATTTTCTGCCCAGGAAGCAGTAGTAGGGAAGAATGTTTATTTGCAGTGATGTCATACAGTGAGAGTCGGAGACTGACGTGAATACAAATGAATGTTCGATGTTCTAACTAGGTTTAAAAAAAATATCCGCAGTGCAGACTAATTTTGGTAGTCATATTTATAAATTTTTTATTGCAATCCCAATTTCAATAATTCTTCCTATGAACTGTTATCAAATGTATCAGAATCTTAATTATAATAAAGTATAATTTAAGGTTTGCTACTAAAAAATTGACATTTGGATGTCTCGAGAAAAAGCATTAGTTACGAACTCTGTCGAGCTTTTAAATTCCTCGAAACTCATAGTCCAAAAACTGTTTCTTTTTCTCGAGTGATTAATACGGGAATTTCATAGTTACAGTAGTACTAATGATAAATAACAGACTAATTTACCGTTGTCTGGATAACGATTCAAGGTTAAAAAGGGAAAGTGACGTACCAGCGTATCATATTCGGTAGGGTTGTCACTATGTAACCGCTCTGGCTGATAACTTTTCTTTTTTACTCCCCATTTATTGCCGTTCATAATGTATAAGTTGAAATGTGGTACATTTCACTCGTACAATTTAGAAACCACACCGCCACACACTCACACGGGCACACGATGTTTATGGTTGTCATGGAGTCAAATTGTGTGCTGTGGACTACTTCAATTTGGCCATGGTAGACATTTGCATGGGTAGAACAAACACCAGCAAACATTCTCATCTCACAAGTTTTATTCGTGCTGTTGTATTTAACTCCTGCTTAATGCTTGTTCCATTCATTGTGCGTCATCCAGAATTTCATATTTTGAGTATTACGTAACGTAAAATACATGTGAATTCTCTGAGCGTAGTATATTTTTGACGTCGTTGGCTTTCTACAACATTAATTCATTATTCGAAAAGACGTTTACGTTGACTTGAGAATCAGTAAATGCACTTTGATTAAATTAACTTGTTGGACTTCCTGAAAAAAATTCTTAGTCAAACCCTAACCTTAATATTTCTTAATCGGATACTCTAGTAATTTTATATAAAAATAAGTTTCTCGCGCTCATTTAGACCAGAGGGCCTGGGGTTACACAGCTGCAACACCTCTGGGTGTCCTGCCCCTACCCTCCTAACACCACTAACCGGACTTGCGTTGTCGCTCCCCACTTGCAGATGCGGCTGGAAGACGAAGAGGCGGAAGCTATCAGGGCCCACGCGTCAGCCGTCAAAGCTGATCACGCTAATTCCCTTTAGGATCGTCTTAGTTTGAGTCGTTGCTGTCATCCCAACTTAGCATTTTGGCGCAACAGTTATCTAACTCGCACCAATTCTCGGCCCAACAAATTGGACACGAAATTGTGATTTTGTCCCGTGTAGTTTTTGAAAGTATGTACCAATGTTAAATATTTTTAAAACCAGACAATTCTGTTAGTTTAACTCCATTACGTAAGGGAATTGTCTTTCCGCGTATCTTGAGGACTCTGGAATACGTAAAATTTTCGAGCTTTTCTCAATGGAGGTTTGCTAAAAGTTTGTCATGTTAGGGGACCCAGAGCATTTAGCAATCCCCAGAGATTCCCAAAGCTACCTGTGGCAGATTAAACGGCAATGGCTGTGAATAATTGCTGTAGGTGTAAATTCTTAATGGTTGGTACACCTAATTTTCATTTGCCCCATTCTTCCTCTGCGGGATGGGCGGACGTGGAATTTCGGCGACAAGTTACTGCTCGAGTTTTTCTTAATTTTCGCAGTGCGAGGTGGTCCTTATTTGCCTAAGCGTTGCTTTTTATATCAAGTGCGTCTCGATCCCTCAGTGTAAAACGTAATAATCACCTAGCAGTAATCTTTACCGCATCGTTGTATGTGCTCACATATTGAAGTTCACTTGAAATTATTGCATTCGTTTTCTCGTAATGTTCTTAGCGTAAGAAAAGCAGGTACAATGTTAGAATACTTTGGCATTGGGTGTCTTCGAGTATTGATTTTGTTTATATGGACGATGAAATCGAGACTGTTGCATGGTAAAAGCCGCACGGAAATATTCGTTCAGCGATAGGATTCGGTAAATTGCATGAAGTTAGCGATCGTTTCCAGGTAGATTACGACGAACCGTACTGGAGGTTGCTTATTAGTAATAGTGAAGTAAATTCTTCGCATAGCACGTTCTCGAATACGTAGTAAATAGGTACTTATTCTTTTGTAGATCTGTTAACACGTTGACTCCGAAGTGGGTCATATATGGTACACGCGATCATCTAACCTAACCTAATGTAACCAAAGCACTATCATGTATAAATACAAATTTTTGAGTTTTCTTCAAATTTGTGTTCATCAATCGAATAAGCTAATTCGGATTGGAAAGAAAATTAATAGAGTAACCAAATTTGTGAAACCAAAATCTTTCATTTTTCAATTCACAGTACAGATATTTGTCGGCATGTAATTTTACCTGTGTGGAGAATCGGAGTCAACGTGTTAAATACTAGTATAGGTAAATTTTTGCGAACGAAAATGTCAATGTCATGAGCAGTGTAGGTTATTTAGAATAATTACTTTTGTTCTCCAATATGTCAATTTGCAAAAATCTGAAATAACCCACAATATTTGGCATTGTGACTGAGAGAAGAACTCCGGCAAAAAATTACTTGCAATGAAATTAATTTCTTGTTCGTTCGAGCGAGGACACAAAATACATTGGGACGAGATAATTTTACTTAAAAATGCTTCAACTGCTATGGGTAATACGCCATTTAATTTTCCGTTTTTGTGTACACTAACAAGTCTTCTTATTTTGAGATCTGGTCCGTAGTTGCTTTGTCACAAAGTATTTATTTCGCAGTTTGTAGAGCATCCGAGTTTTTAATTTCATTTGCATAATGCCTGTATTTTCCATTACGTTGATGCGGTTCATGGCAAATTCGAATAACGAAATAAATTATTAAAATCGATTAGCTCAACATTTGAGCGCTTGGTGCAACTAACCAAACAGCATTCAGCTTTTTCATCAATGCTCCTGCGAGGCGATACAGAATTGGGTGGGAAGTAAGGCTGCCGTCGCATTAACCCACTCTATAGACCAAAGCTAATTCTTTGTAAAAGATTTTAATATATTAACATACTATTTGTTTTTTTTTACCCGTACGTAGACTTCTAATTTTACATGTGTATGCAATTGTTAACCTAGGATGGCGTCCCTTGTTGCTTAGTTATCTGTTTTCATCTTGTTTTATAGGTCCAACCTGAGGTGAGTTTACCCTTGTTTTTTATCATAAGTCTTCTAATTCAGGTAGTATTTTTTTTTACTTCTTTCTATAAAATTCACACAACAATGAAAGTGGCACTCTAATATTTTTGTCAAGGTCGCTGAAATATTTTTAATCATAAGTCATGACATTCATAATGAAATGTTTGTAATTTTTCCATCTGTCTAACGTATTTTACGTCCATGTTCAGAGTATTGTCAACCAGTGTTGTCTCCACGCTGTAGAATGGTTTAACCCTGTAATAGTAACCCTAAATCTAAGGTTACGCTAAGGAGAGACTCGAAGTCTTAACTCGGCGGGCAGAAATTGAAGGCAAACTAAGGGATATGAGAAACACGATGCTACCATTCCCAGGTTAAGAAAATTATGAGGCTATTATCGCTTGTACCATTTGTGACTGAGCATCTATCTTCGTGTGGCTTGCTAAAAGATTTTGTTAGCTAAAGTTCGTGCACTGTAAGAAATTCTGCTAACGAACCCACATTCCTAAATGAATTTTCATGTTACAGATGCGGCTAAATCCTCCTGGCAGTGAGCTACTCAGCAACGAAATCTGATGAGATACGAAAAATGCGACTCGACTCAGTGGAAGACATGGAATGTTTGAGAGCCGTTTAGTTCATTCGAGTATTAACATTTCCTCTTCTCGGGGAGCATCGGATAGGCCGTGAGTAATAGTTAGGTTTATTAAGTTAACATATGGGGACTAGTGTCCCCAGAGGGAAAATGTTAGGTTACCTCAGCTATAGCTACGCCTTGTGGGACTTCTATCTTTCGTGTCCATTTTGCTTCTTTCCTTTTCTATGCTTTCTTCTGTGATTATTCTTTGTTTTGTTCCTTACCTTGTTTCTATGCCCAGGGAATCCTGTATGGGAACACACCTGTGTATAGATGCCGTTTTCTTTTTTAAGTCCACACTAAATGGACCTTTCTTTTTGTTCTCTTCATATTGCATTCCATGTGGCTAAGGAGCTGTAAACTAACCAATAATTTTAATTAAAATTTCCTTAGACAAAATTATCTTTTGAAGTAAGATCACTTATCAAGCTAGGGTGTGAACCAAATGTTCCTAAATTTGTCCATTGTTTCACTTTTCAGCTTTAATCCTTTTAAAATTTGAACGGATAATTAATCCTAATAATTAGTTAAGACCCCTAAGGCTGAATTTTTCTGGCTAATCCTGGAGAACTTAGTTTTGTGAACCTTAACTAGGAAATATCGAAGGGCGGATAGACGGGTGTAGGTTGTATTATTCCGGCGAAGAACAATTTCATTGCATACCGTACTTACCACGATGCTTGTTGTTGCTCTCTGAGGGCTAATGTGGCCCAGAAATTTCGATCTTTCTTGAAATATTCACCGAACCAAATGTTCGTCATAATTTAACTATTCTAATATGTATACACACATCATACATGAGTAGCTTCCGCTTGAAACATTGCTTCATAATTTACTCTCAAACTTTGCTGCTTCACGATGTCTTATCCGTTAACTACCTTACTTAAACAGAAATTATAGGGCTTGGAGGTGGTTTCTAGTCCATTGTGCGCTCCTAACAGTAACATTATTTGGAGTATTTCGAACAAAACTCTAAAATTACCGAAAATACCGTAACGAACGTACTCGAACATTGTACTCTTATACCTATAGTCTAGCTGTTGCCGGCCGCCCACGCTGCCAAGGCTGCAGAAAGCCTGTCAGTCTGAACTCGTCCTATGTTTTGTTCAAATAATAAAGAAAAAAGGCGAATTAGAATTAAAATACGTTACGTTTGAAGCTGTACTAATGTAGTAACACATTGTGAAATGTGCCGAAATAATGTATCACAAAAGAAAATAAATTGTTTTGTCCACTTTCTGGTTCGTACTTTCCTCAAATGCTAAGTGACTCTGATGTGTTTACAGTACTTGTAAAACAACGCTACGGTAATGTCAGAGTGTCGATAAACGCGTCCGGTTTGAAAAAGGCGTGTAATCACCAAAACCATCCCGAAATTAAGAACTAATTGGACTAAAATTCCTTCTGTGGCAAAATCTTTCAAGAAAGATTTCAATGAAATGCATTATCTATACGAGCGAGTTTCTTGCGATAGCATAGTATTTAATTTGTCCCTAAACTCCAATGATTATGGTTTTTGATAATCATTTTAACCGTATTATCATAACCACATACCAATTATTCAAGAGTCTTCTTCCGTAGTTACAAAAATTAATTCAAATTGAGATTTTATCTGCGCTACAGGACAATGAAGGCGACTTGTGCTTGCCACAAACTGTATAATTATACTATATTAATACATTACAAAAGATCCAATATAAAGAATAACTCTTCATGTCCAAAAAATGCCAACGGTCAAAAGAAATGACAAACGAGATAGTACACTTTGTATGTTGTGTTGAACGGGTAATACCGACTGCAATAACACTACTACAACTACAAATAGCATGCCCGAGTTCCAGGAGTACCTAATATTTTAAATAACTACATAAATGGCTCACTTTATTCGGGTTGGATTTACGAACCAAGTTAACATCTTGATGCGTTCTGAACATACTTCGAATTCGGTCTATTTTCTCTCTTTGAAGTCAAGTTCTCCTCGTTATTGTAAAATAATTATTTCTCCAAATTTTTCAAATTCAGTATTCTTTATCGAACTCAAACAGACTTATATAGAACAAATTCTTACTTCAAAAAATAGGGAACTTTAAATTATCCTCTGAACTATGACCGACTACAGCTACAACACAGTCTGAAACCATGTCCCATTTCAATTTAACAACACTAACGATAAGGCTGCTTTTCGCTAACTGCTCCTACGCTCTCATACACTGCCCTAAGCAAGAAATAACGAGGTATTTCAAGACCTACGCTTCTTCTTAGTCCAGTCGAAGACGTCGTTAATGATGTTGTGGTCGAGCGATCCCTCGAGCTCGTACACGGTAGCTCCATCGTCCCGGCGGTTCTCCGTCAGTATAGTCTGAAGGTGTTCGCCTTTCTTCTTTAGCTTCAGTTTGAACGCTTCTTTGTCCCAGCTGTTGAAGAAAGAGCAGTGCACTGCTTAGTTCATAAAACAGATTAAAATCTCAATTTAAAATTGCTTCAACGCACAAATATTTATGAAAAAAACGTACGAGAAGCGATAGCTTTTTAACTACACAGAACTGTACCGAAAATCACTCACCGGGAGAATGGTGTCTGGACATCCACACTGAGATCGAGATCTTGCAGCGCGTTGGACAGCTTGGAGTCTGCCTTCACAAGGAAAGGATCGAACGAGCTGCTCGAAACTTCTAGAGATGCTTTGTGCTGCGAGTGCTGCCAAGCAACATAATGTATTATTAGTACGTACAAGTTTTTACATACATCTGTTCCAATCTGAAATACATGAAGCTAACTTGAAAGGCCATAAAGCTCGGTCAAAAATGTGAAGTATATGAGATATTGAGCTATATTCCATATAAAGCGGCCGACATTCTATTTGACAGCTTATATTCCCAAGTAGCTTAGTAGTTTTTTCTAACCAGATTTACATCCCAAAATGTCTAACAGAAAATGAGTCCTTTTGACTGGAAATGTGAGCTACCATCAACCTGTTATTTCCTACTTATCATTGGTACTCATTTTTATTATTATTGGCTATCAGGTATCTACGTTATCAAATTATTACCTAAAAAAGGTAATTTTTACTGTTAAGCACATTCGAATTTCACGAAAATTTAAGAAATGAGTTACCGTCCTTGACTTGAGTGAACTTTCAGGGTTGAGGATTTTTTTCCTTATGAAACGGAACACTCAAATTTGGCACAGATGTGTAACGCGATGAAAGGAACATTTTTTGATCGTAAAAATTTCTCGAAAAAAATTCTTAATAAAAACGAATATTAGGAAGAGTTTTCAAAAAGTTATAAGGCCAAAAAATTTTTGCACTAGAACGATAGAGCCGGTTGGAATCTATGCATTGCATTACAAAGAACCAAACAAAGCAACAAAATTTAGGAGAAACGAAGTATCAATTTTTTATACAAATATGAAAATATCATAATTTTACTGACATTTTCCTATGAATAAGTTTAGCGTCTTTTCATAATTCGCAAAGAACTGAAATGGTTTTTCCGCAATAAAATTTTGCGTCGAACGAGTTCACCTTCATTTTTGTACATCAAAAACTCTAGATGTCTAGAAGATGAAATCCCTCGAAGTCGAAATAAAATGTTTTCCATGAAATGCAAATAAATCAGAATTTTTTCATTCCAGCAGAGTTCTATAACAATTACCTGCAGAAGATGCATTTTATATGTTATAAAATCTATTTAAATCCTGCTAAATGTTGTGACATGCACAGCACGTGAGTTAAGAAACATGAGCTTAGAGTCTTAGACTGAGCTGCTTTGAGGCGAGCGTAAGCTCCCTCGCAATTCATGTGACCGGGTTCTGAGCAGCGGGCACAGCACTTCTTTAGAATCATTCTAAATTGATTTTATAACATAATAACGCATTATTTGTAGGCAAATAATGCGTAACTTAATCAAAATGATATTTTTTCTCTCTATTTAGGAACAATTTTCAAATTTTGGTACGTTAAAAAGTATTTATCAACGAACATTTTGCAATAAAAATATAACTCAATCATTTGAACAAAACTCCTCTTAACGGTCCCGTAAATCGGTTACTCGCTAATCTACTTAACGACTACTCCTCTCACTCCACTGACCTGGTCGTAGCCCTGCGGCACCCCTCTGTTGTCCAGGACCACGTCAGACGTGAAGTTCAGGAGGAGAGAACGGTCTTCGTATGATTTCCTGCACTGTAGAGAAGAATGGAATTCCTTTTTCAGTGTACGGTCCATTGCAACACATATGCATAATAAAAGTTTCACTCGTGACATAAATGTAGAACCACACGACGGAAGTTAGGAGTTACTTCTACAACCGGACACATGAACATGACAGTGCGAGTAAATTAGGACCGGCAGTGGGCGCTCGCTGCGAGACGCTCCCGTTAGCAGGGGATTGAAATAATCTTTATTGTGTAATAACAGTCATGAAAACCATTTTGCCCAGCAGACCGATGATCTCGGTTACCGCAATCGGCGTGAATAAACATATTGTTCGTTATAATAACATTGGAGTGGCTCATTCACTTAGAACGAACCCCCTTTTTCAAGAAGATATTCACAATTCTCCAAAGCACCTCCTCGACTATAAGAATTCTATCAATTCATAAATACAATCACTTGCGTGTAACGAAAAACGCTCTCAACGTCGGAGAGTTTTTTCCTTTACTCATTATTAATACTATTATTATTATTATTATTAGTAAGTTTAAAACTTCATATTCACACGAAATGTGATCGAGAGAAAGCAAAGATGAATAACCATTTAGTATGGACTATAAAGAATGAGGAACTCATGCACACGGTGAATTCCCATACGAGATATCCTGCTCATAGGAACAGAAAGCTGTGAATGAATAGGAAGAAAATACAAACAAGATGTGACCAAGTGGGTGCAAAAATTGAAAGAAACAAAGGAGGCACGAAAGATAGACGTCTTAAATTCCTACCTATGACTGCGGTAACCTAACAGTGCCCCCTGGGAAGGCCTGCCATCATAGCATATGATTGACAAACCTAACCCTATCGCGTATCCTATGCTTCGTGAAGATATCTTCCTACTTATCTGTGCAGACTCAAAAATCAAATTCTTAAAACCAATTGTGGTTGAAAGATTTTATAGTTTCAAACCCTTGTCCTGTAAACTCCAAAATGAACATCGTCATGTACAGATTAATGATGTGCCAGAAACTTATAACACCTCTCTGTGAACACGGAGACGAGTCACTATCACTAAAGATTCCGGTGAAAAACATTCGACTTGAATCATTGCAGGCATAAAAATGCGAAGGACAACTCAGAACAAGCCTTTCAGATCGAGTGATGGCTTGTTTATTAGTCTGAAAATATGGCTCAGTAGTCATCAGTACAGCTATATAGCGACCATGTGCGGTTTGACCATTTTTTGTGAAAGCTGTTCATCCCAACCTATGACAGCGAACACAACACGTGGTAAAACAAGATTGGATGAATGTATTCCTGTAATTATAGGTCTTTTTATCAAACGCTCAATAGAGTTCGTTAAGGACAAAAGCTCACACTTTGCTTGTTTCCCAACACTGGCATATTAGAGTTTTACTCACGTAGATGTGGTAATGTTGAGCAAGAACATTGAAGTTCTGATCAAATGTGATCTGGAAATGTGGGAACTGTGCATTTGACTGTCGTCGAGGCACGACGATGCTGGCGTTGCTGTAAACTCCCAGTTCCTGGGAGACTCCATACGTTCCCTCGCCTTCGAATACTAGTTCATCGTTGCACTCAATGACGGTCTGACACCGACTTAGCTCATCGGTTTTGTAGATACTTTTCTTAATGGATACGACGTGGTCCGGCGTTTGGAAGACGTGCGACGAGTTGGTGTCCAAGATATCTCGGCTCCAGAGAGCAGAGACGGTAGACGTCAGGGATCGATCTAGACATGCCAGCGTGAAATTTGCTGCAATGTAAAATAAGGATTTGTTTAATTTTATTACTTTACCTTGCACATCATACTGCATGACAATGATGTTTGGTAGAGTTATACTTTGTTAACAATCTATATACTCGCACTGTGAGTCCTAATTGAAAATTTCACTCATTTCACATGTCGTTAATATCGAAAAATTGTAAAATAAAAACTTACAAACTACAATTATTTAATGCATGGCAATAAGCTATTGGTTATTTATTTTCAGTGTTTAGTTGAAGTGAAAGCAGAGGATTGTTTTCCTTCATTCACTTCAATCCTGTGCCGTCGCACCTCACGCGCATGCTACAAGCTATTCGACATCGATTGGCTAAAGTTCGCATTGACGGGGCTATTTCACTATTCAAAAATTAGCAAGAATAAAAAAATTTATTCCTAAAGAAAGATGGCCTGCCGAAAGTAAAAGAAAGTGTACGTAGGTTTTAGATTCAATATTTAGTGATCCAATGTCTTTACTTGAATCAATTAACTAACAAAGAATTTTCCATCTCAGGCCCATGATACTAGAGTTTCAATTGAATTCATTTTGGTATGTGACAATATTTATACTGCAACTGCAGGCAGATCGCTAGACAAGGCTCTCAGTGAAGATGCTAATTTAGAGCAATGAGGGAATTGATACATCGGAATATCGTTGCGCATTTCGAAGCAGTAATTTGTTCGAGACAAAACTGCAAAATTCATAAACGTAAATATTTATGTAAAACATGTACATGATTCAAGTATTTGTTCCACTAAAAAATTAATATTATATTTTTAAATTGTGAAGTAGAATTGAAATAGTATTTGTTACCTAACTACATTTCATTCAATGCAATTTTAACTTCACCGATATAATATTCATAAACAACTCAACTGACCGGAATAAGTGTCGAAGTCGTCTACCCCTTTGTCGTTTTCACAAGTGGCTTTGATGTCGATCATCGATTGTGGGTACTTTGAAAACGTAACTAAGGCAGTGAAAGAGTATCTCGAGAAGTTCAAGGGCTTGGAGCTCGGTACGATGGCTCGGGTATCATAAATGTATCCAAAATCTTTAACATCGACGGCGATGTCAATAGTCTCGGCTTGCCCGTCCTTCAGTTTGTACGGGACTGACGCAGTCACGGTGGTGTTGTCGCCCAGCTCAACCGCTGCAAGAATTTTGGATTCGAAGATACGGGACCTGAAGACAACTGTCATGTTCACCCCTTTCCCATCTTCCGTTTCGGTTTTTTCACCTGCACAAAAAAATATTCATTGTAGCTAGAAAAACATGCTATAGATCATGACCTTTAATCCATACTAATCGAGCCTCAAATATATTTTATTCATTTATTTATTTACGGGCGGCACTTGACTTACAAATAAATGCAGGCATATGAGTAAGGTTTAGGACATCAAGTAGAGGAGATTACAACACCGCCGATGCTTAACGTATTCAAATAATGACAACGAGCACGGCGTTGGAAATTATGAAGGCGCAATTGACATACAGGGCGATTAAAATGCCCAGTAAGTCGTTGACTCAATCCATATGCCACCCATACAAGAAATAGAAAAAAGGCCTACTCTTAACTGACTAAACTAGAACAACAAGTTCGAGCAGTGAGCCTAAATGATTATGCGGCGAGTACTTAGGGATGTCTTTTAGGATTGCTACGCTTCTAGAGCAGCGAATGATGACAAAGGCTAGCATGACCTCACGATAAGGGCATAAAAGTCTAACTAATTCTGGAGGAATGTAAGCTCTCGGCAATTCATTAAAGGTTAATTCTCAACCTACCTCAGGGTGGTGGTACAGTAGAGGGCGAGAGTTGGTTGTTCAAAAGTTAATATTCCTTTCGTGATACTTCTCCTGAAATCTAGCGTTAATTACTGGGATATTTTAATCATAACGAAATATTTGGCAAAATAATAGTTACAGTCTTGCAATGTTCAGCAAAGAACTATTTCACGGAGGGAATCCGCGACACCTTTCGCTCGATCCCTTTTAGTCAGTTTCTATGAATCGCGAAGAATACCAGTATGTTAGTGATCTACTACCTCATGGACCACTGGAAGAATTAAGTGACTGACAAGCTCCTATGAGCGATTGTCCGTACCACCGCCAGCCACATAAAAATTCTCGTAGTACCCAGCGAATAGCTTATAGATGGACAATATTTTCGAACAAGTTTAGGTTACGAGAAGCAGAGTTTGAAGATAAAAAGCAGGGCAAAAAGAGCCGCACCGAAAGAAGCGGCACTCCTGCCCTACTTTTTAACTGGGTAATATTTATAGCAGATACAACGTATATTAACGTCAGTGAATTTGATCTACGAGATCGTCTGATCGTAATTTCGAAGTATCATACCTGTGAGTGTGAACGGAGCTGCGTCACCCTCACATCGGAGAATTCCGGACATGTTTAGAGCTTGGCCAAGCTCTTCCAGCTCAAAAACTTTCGGATTGTAGGTCCCTGAACCGCTGAGTGAGAAGAATGGAGTCTGTAAGTTGACGTTCAGGAACTGAGCTAAGTAGTAAAGTTTAATCTTCCATGAACGTTGTTCAGATCCTATCACTTCGTAAGCCAAATCAATAGCATTTTTATCGTTGCCTACAGATATATTATGCCCTTGTACACCACTTTGTTTTTCATATATTAAGTTGTACTTCAAATTATAAATAGGCCACCAGGAAGATTTAGGGCAATACTCGAGGCAAATAGTTGACCCAAACATTTCCTTATATCCAGGGATGCACAGCGATTCCAGTCGAGATTCATTTATGGCAAATCTTGGCGTGAGTTTATCATTCTCCATATTGTAGACTCCAAGTTCAGCGTTCGCGAGGGTGGTCTTGATGTCAGGCATCTTAATTAACACTTGGAGACGATCGAGATGCTTTGACACGTTCAATCCCGGTAGCATATCAAAACGTGTGATAAGCTTCGAGCCCACGTTCGTGTAGTGAGCGTCTATGTACATGGCGGCCTCAAATTGTTTTGCAGAAGAAGCCATTACATTTTCAGCATGATACCCCTTAGTGCAATTCACTTTCAGATGGAAAGGTAGACCGACTGATGTCGGGAAGAAGATATCCACATCCATTTTCTCGTAAAAATACTGCACATCAAAGCTGTGCGGCGAGAACAATCCCGCAATGAATAGGAGTGAAAAAACGCCCTTCATTCTGGTTCCATACTCAACTGCAGTTCCAAATAAGTACTGACTTGCAGATCCGATGGACGAGTCATGATCTTGTTCGCGTGAGTGTACCTGATTACCCATTACTCGAATATTGGTCAAGCAGGTAGTCTCGGTCACGAATTCAGGTTTACTTCCATCACCACCTGTAGAACTGCTGTCAGTGCCATCTATATGATAACCATAATTGTATTGGGTCTTCTGACGGTCTGGTTTACATCCATATATAGGATAACCATAATTAGTATTGGACCTTCTGACGGTCTGGTTTACTTCCCTGAATTCTATTCCTATGATTTCATTCGGAGTAGATTCATCAGAAAAAATCTGCAACGATAGATACTGAGGCTCAAGTGAGAATCCAGAAAATATCGTGTTGCATTCGAAAGTATAAGTCTTCTTTGCTAGGACGAAACTCTTTTTAAAATTTCGAGAGAATTTCAAGCCCTGTTCTCTATATTTAGACGTAAGTGAGGAACTTTTAACCATTTCCGATGCCCAACCTTCACTATTAAGATTGGATAGATGAGTCCAAATGTAAGACGTGACCTGGTTCACTTTATCCCGGGTCAGTCTGTCTAGAAGGTATGCTTTGATGTCGTCGTCTGGACAACGAATGAGCGTGCGGTATATCATGATCTGGCGATACGAATCGTCCAGATTCTGTTCGATCAGAGGTAATAAAGTACTGAAATCGAAGTCAGAGCACGAGACGCTTCTCAGAGCTTCGAGGGCACCAAACCATTCCTTTTGGTGAACGCTTTGCGTGCATTGAAGCAACGCATCATCGAAGCTGTCGTTCCATTTGCCAAGACTCGCGAAGTTTTCTAGAATCCGTACATTTCTTGGTCGGGAACATATTTCAAAGTATGGATTGGGCGGACTGGAAGTGATTTCGGAAGCATCGCCATTGCTGGCCGCTGTGCTTACAGCCGTGCAGTTAGGCGGATCTTGCTCTCTAATTAAGTCAGTTAGAAGGCTACTTAATTTTTCGTTGTCTTCACACTGAGGGTTTACTTCACAGTGATTCTTCACTTTCCTCAAGACGAAGTCGTTGTTGTAGTAGGAATGAGAGCGATCCTGAGGAGATATGAAACGTTTAAACATGGCTTTAAAAACTAACATTCAAAACATTGTACTTTAACGTCATTTGAAAACGTTGCATTTTTATTTCACTCACATAAACTCAAAATCTTCATACTCTACATAACTAATGCCAAAACGTACGTTTGATAAGATAATGGAGTGAGCAAATAACTCAAGTGCATGATACCACAAGTTCTAAAGCGCCACAGGCATTGAAACTCAACCTACTGTCATTTACAACTCTCAGTGCATACTTTATAAAAATTAATAGTGCTGCATTTTACGAGTACAATAAAAAATCTTACCTGTAAAATGTCGATTAGATTTGAAGTGAGCTCAGTATTCTTCAATAAGTAATGAATTACTTCACTGCTGGCAGACCAAGGAATATTTCCAGAATCCAAAAAGTCCTGCAGAAGTTTCACAGACGGATCGGTCCCGAGTTTTAGGAAAGCCATTGTAGCTACTTCCCAAGTTTCAGGGTCAATTTTGATGAACAGGTCCTTGAATTTATCGTAATCGAGCGTTCTCAATACTTCGGTGAGACGATAGAAAGCGACGGGGTCAACTCCATAATTTTTCAACCTCGAAATGAGGCCAGATGCGATCGATAACCATTCTGGAGAGGGTTCTCCAGGCTCGCCACTCTCCCATTCCATGGCTAGAGTTGACCTGCGTGCTTCGAAATCTGAAAAGAAAATGAGCCATCGAGTTACACGAGCAAAATCATCGGAGCCAAGAGGCTAAGCCACCCTTCGCTGTAATATGTCTGTACTATTTTTCGCCCAAAACAGAGATCCACTTGTGGTACAGTGCGTGAGTTTATTATGAGGGGAAATAACGAATTACTTAAGGATAAGAATAGGCAAAAAATATGCAGGTGAAATCTCAGAGTTGAGGTTTCTACGTACGCTTGCAAAGAATATAAGATCAAAACCTTTAAGAGAGCTAATAACTCACTGGGCACCACGACGAAATCTGCCTTGAACTGGTACGACAACTTGAGGCGTGTGGTAAGGCTGGCGACCGGAAAGTCTTCATCTCCTCCGAACAGACTAGGGTACCTGATGTTTTCCCGGCAAATGGCCTCCTTCAGGGCTCCTCCCGATATTATCTGAGCAAATAAAATCAAGCAAAGCTTCAGGGCAGAGCACCTCCAGTATAGAAATGTATATTGACTACTTTACATCTTCAAGTAGAAGGCTATTTGGCTAAACGGTACATTGAATTAAATTTTATAGTATAAAACAGAAAATAATAAGAGAGTCTAAAAACATTTTCCATGACAAGCTTAAATCAATAGCAATGCAGTAATTTTGCACTAACTTTAACAATCGGTGAAGATCTTGAGAATATATCAATATAATTAAAAAGGAACTTAAATATTTACGTAATATTTGAAGAACCGAGCTATTTTTTTACCAATTCTGTCATACAACAGAAGACACACGACTCATCTCCCCTCGACAGTCTGCTTTACGAGTTCTGCCCTTCAATGATGAATGACGGGAATAGGTCTTGCTACATGGAGCTTAGCTTGTGCCTAGGAAGACGAAACTTTTGAGTTAGAAAGCTACGAAAATGTGATGCAAAACATGATGAACCTAAGAAACCATCTCTGAATTCTTACTTCAGTTGGTTACTCTAGCCGGACCTCTATAGCTCTTCTACCTCAACTAGCGCGTAAATAATAGGTAAGACGACGGGACCGGCAGCCAATCATCGAAGCAACTTTCTGTCCTACTAATTATATCATTTGTAAATTTCGCCTTCCGCTTCTTAAGAAACTCTACAATGTCATATTCATACATATGTAAATTTGATCGACTTCAGGGTAATGATGCAAATGGTGCGTTCAGTGTAGAAATGGAATAATATTGTTAGTATGTCGGATGTATAGTTATAAACTATTGTAATCGATGTTCCATGAACGCTGAAAAATTAGCAGTAACAGGCATAATAATTTTCTTCATAGTTTTATAATTTATTAATTTATGTATTTTTCCCTTTTATTCTGCCCATTTCTATACGGTTTTTAGTTTATTGATTAATTTATGAGTGTGACGTACCTTTTCGTAAATTTATCCAAACGAGCATTGATACTGTATATGTGACATACGTATGTGGTCATACGTTTTTGCGTCATGATACTTCCATCAATTGTGCTTTTTTAAATATTACTTTGTTTCATTATACTTAGCGTGGAACGAACGGAAAAATGTTGCATAGTTATTTTACTGCCGGCTTCATACTTGTAGGCTTATTCCTTGTATTATATGGTGATGATTCAAATTAGATTTTGTAGGATGACTGCGTTTGCTGCATCATACGCGAGTCCAACCGTAGAATGTATATCAATGTAACAAAATGTTTGCACCAATGTTATGTCCTCGATCTCAGTCAACGCGACAAACAAAATACATACTGTGAGATGCAAGCATTTATATTTTAATACGCTTGTAACTATCGATGTACCCATGAGTGTCACATCCTTCATCAATAAATACAAAGATCATAGCGGTATCTACGCTACAGCTTGACCATAAGCATCTACACATAAAGATTCTAACCGGGAATCATTCGCGGATCCTGCCAGCTAGTGAGGTATTAATCTCGCTTTCTCACCCTAATGCAAACCCAAAAACATACCACTCGGCTCGTTCCTGTTGCCCTTTTCTATTCTATTGAACTCGTCACCTGGAGGCACTTCTGTTCACGTTCGAAGAGCGGCAGGAGGCGCAGCAGCGTCGTGGCCAGGCTGGGCGACTCGGGCAGTGGCGGTGGTGCACAGCTCGACGGCCGAGCTCGGGTCACGTTCACTACACCTGTTGAGGAGTGTGGACTGTCAGGGGGTGTGCATGAACAGTCAGTGGTGTGTGCATGAACAGTCAGTGGTGTGTGCATGAACAGTCAGAGGTGTGTGCATGAACAGTCAGAGGTGTGTGCAGGAACAGTCAGAGGTGTGTGCAGGAACAGTCAGTGGTGTGTGCATGAACAGTCAGGGGTGTGTGCATGAACAGTCAGGGNAGGGGTGTGCATGAACAGTCAGGGGTGTGCATGAACAGTCAAAGGTGTGCACGCACCATGCCAAAAATGGCGATACAAATGACGTTAATTTCTTAGGATGCCCTTTTATTTACGGTAAATATGACATGAAATATTGTTATTTGTAGTGCCACTGATACTTACTGCCTTCTTTGACAGTTTTGCTGATTAGTTAGAAATACGGACCCGGGAATTTTCTCCTACCTAAATCCTGAAGAGCGTAACAAAGAGACGGACGGACCGAGCAAGCAAGCTAGCAACACTGGGCAATTATTATACAACAAGATTCTTAATATTTTCAACTCTTTTTTCCCCATTTTATCGCCTATGTTTCATTAGTGATTCCCTAATTTTATCAGGATTGTACTAAAAAACACATGATGTTTCTGGTTAATATTTAATCCAATGTGCTAATCACCACTTCGCCCCGAACGATAGGCTAATGAATTAAAAGTGTCAACGTGACGTCTACAATTTTTAAAGTTGTACGTTTAATGATTGGAAAATTGATGGGTACCATGCTTTGCATGCGACTCATTTAGAAGTAAACGATTTATCTTTTTAACTTTCTTTCTTCTACGTAGTTTTTACAAACCTAACATTAAAATGAACTGAATGAAGCCGAAGTTTAGGTTGATCACAAAGCATATTGGAGTCTGCATAGTAAACTTTTTTTTAAGAAATAGCTCTTATTATGTGCTTTACAGCAGTGTACTAAGTGCCGCGCATGTTTGTCACAACACCACTAAATGGTGGAAAATTCATCCATCTCTCCAAAAATTTAACCTAACCCATCATGGAAGTGATGTGCGCCATATGTGTACACGAACCCTGCGTTACGTTGCTCCATAGTTGGGTTGTTCCTTGGTAAGATTTGGTTTGAATTCGGCGACACTATCTCGTTTTAAAATTAGACATGCTTTCTTTACGTTTGTTGTCTCTCATTACTCAAATTAATGGTTTTGATTATTTTAATATACAGGTATGAGGTTCTCTTTAACTCAAGCAATGTAAAAGTGTCAACGCACAAGCAAACCTTTACGTAATAATAAAATAAATTCTTTCATTGGAACACTGACTTTTGATCTATCCGATCATTTTCCAGTGTTTTTGATTAAA